>BJCM01200801.1:0-19149 GCA_018326385.1 Flaveria bidentis | reverse complement strand
AACCTCGTCCGCCGACCGCCTCCACCTCCCCTACCTACGCCCCACCTCCCCCATCGGCCGGACCATGGATGTATATATATGTTGTATGTACGTACGGATGTGTGTGTGTGGTACAAGTCTAAGAAAACAAGTGTTAAAAAATAGGTTTAATCTAATTATAAAATATTTTTTACCTTTCTGCAGATGTTAAAACAAACAGTCTTTTTCTTGCAGACTGCAGATATTTGGTCCACCTAATCTGCCGCAGATGTCTGTAGATTTGGTCCGCAGACTGCAGACGTTTTTTTGCAGAAAAAACAAACAACACTAAACCTTTTTGGGCTTGTTTTTTACTCATCTATAAGAAAGTGATTTTATTTTTTCCCATAATGCTTTCAATTGAGGCCCTTTTGGCTTTTGTTATTATGCACCAGCATATTCGTAATCCTTCATATGCTCCAATTGAACACAAATATAATAGCTTGAACTAGTTCTTCCTCCACTTCCCCACAAATATTAATTATATGACAATCATGTTAACTCTAAGTTTTATTATTAATTTCATAACAAATAGTCAAATTAATACGTATATTCTCCACACTTTAGTCATCTAAAAAACTGATACTTTGTATGGTTTAACAGGAAAAAATATTAATCATTTCATATATCATTTTAAAACTTATGGCCATAAAGTGAATGATACTCTAAATTGAAAAATACTTACAAATTTATTGCTTCATTCTTCATGAAACAAATACATCATTGTTTGATATGTGATTTACTAAAAATTTGGAGTTTTTGACTAGTAACGAAACCTTTGAAGTCAACTTGTTATCACCTAATATTATGTGATATTTGCTAACAGGGAAACAAATAGATTTGTGTAAATATATAACAGAATAATAAAACTTTTACGCTCCAAATTCTAACTAATAAATATTCATCTTTTCATCCGTGACCACACGTGAGCAAGCTGTCATCTTATTATAATATCATTACTTAAGTTTATCTTAATAATGTTTCTTTCAAACCTAGTAATACAATTTATTAATTACAAAATGTATATTATTTTGTTTTAAAGAATATTTTTGACAAAGTAGCTGCATAAACTACAAGTTTTAATTGTATTAACGAGCTAAAACTTTAAATTTTATTGAAAACTATAGATTCTAATTGTAATAAATACCATATGGCATTAACTGAATAATATAATTATGTTTTCTTTTAATGTTTTCATGTTCATCATGTAAGTTGCATGTTTTAACCCTAGAAAATACCTGTTGATAAAGTCTAAAACTAACCTTTATTCCATAACATCACATCAATGTTTCTTTAATAAAACCATTACAACACATATACAGCTGCGTATACGTAATCACATACACATGTTTTCCAAAAAAAAACATTAAATGTTGTATTTAGAGCATTATATATATTTATATTTATATTATATTATAAGTAGGTATACAAAATATAAAAAGTTTGGTTTGTTGGGTGACAACATATCTCCCTCACTCCGATATGTTTTCCCCAACTTTTTTGACTAGAAAAACCTTAATTTCAGGGCCTTTAAATTTACTCTCAAATCCCTATAAATTTGGCTTCCCACCTTTTGCGCCCTTCAGTTTGCTTAATAGGGATTAGCAACTCACATTTTTGTGCATCCTTTTTTAATGCCTACAATTTATGGCCTTTGTTAACTCCCAAAATTAATGCTCCCCAAACCTTATTATATCAATTTGACTTTTAAAATAAGATGCTAATCTTCAACCTCATTGTGGTTTTTATCTAATGAACATGGAAAATACATCATACTTGATTAACTTAATTAAACATGATTTGAATAAACTGAAACATGTTATAAACCAAACTCATCATACTCCAATAATCCTACCAAGCATCTTATCATCAAAGCCTATGTGGATTAATATTATTACTCATCTGTCTAAGAAAGTCAGATACTTTTTATATTCTTAGGGATCTAAGTTTTATAATAAATAAAAGTTGTAGAACTAAACTTAAGTCCAAATATGTCACTCTTCTTCTTTGGTTATTCTTTGATTTTCCTTATATGCTTTAATAGTCGTAAAAGAAAAACATAAAAGTTTGTTATATCCTATTAATGTGAGTATGTGACCATGGCAAAAAAGACCTTTAAGCGTATGCTCATACGATATTATGTGAAATAATAATTACGTATATACATTTACTCTCATATATCCTAATTTTGTTCATTTTATACACAACATGTTGACAATGAATCACGTTTGCTTATGTTGTTATTAATATGAAAGGTCTAATACACAAGTAAAAGTACATATGTGACCTCGAGTTGCCTATCTTAAGCTAAATGAGTAATTTCTTTATCGCTAAACAAGTATAACCCACCCAAGATTTTCTATATTTCAATAAATACCTTCTAACTTCTAAATGTAAAATGAAGACTACATGTGTTCACTTCAAACCTTAGTAGAAAACAAATATTATGTCGGCATTGTAGTGTTTATAGGGGAAGCTTTTATTATGTATCAAGTAATCATTCACATGTTTTCAGCTTTAGAACATGCAATTGAAATGGCTAATGCATGAATTTTGCATTCATTTACATGCTTTTTTAGTGTTTACATACAAAGCAAGCATTCGTATGTGTATTTCTTCATAAATGTAACTAAGTAGGTTATTTTGTTACGTTCCGTTAACTCAGTTATTTACCCACCCTCAACAAATAGTATGTGTACTCGATCTCTTCGGTTAACTGTTATTTACAGAGAGACCAATATTCGCCACAACCGCTTTAACACAATTAGCAACAAGAAGTTGTCAAGAAAGCCCATCGTCACAAAAGCATTCTAAAAACTAAAGAACTTGAAGCAAAAGCAACTCTAGAATTGATCAAATTGGAAAGCTGTTCAGAAAACAGACATTACTACAGAAAACGTAAACTAAACCATCTCAAAATCGGTCGATGGGCACTTTACCCCAACAACCCGAAACTAAAACACGATGGTCATAAAAATCCGAATTAGCGACGACTGTACATGTTACAAGAACTTGTTAATCTGTCACTAAAACTCTTATCCTTCGCTGCCAGAATCCATCACAATTGTCAGCCTTTGTGCTGTCTTTGAGAACTCACTGCAAAACAAAACCTCAGTTTAGTCATGAAAGTTATAACCTTTAATGTGTAATGTACAACACAATCATGCAAAATACCTGAAGGGTTCGTCTCCGGTGTGCTTCACCGCACCCGTTGTGGTCCGGTAAATCAAGTTGTTGAGCATTACAGATTTCTCTATACAGAACATATCAGCTAGCTTTCTGTGCAACTCTTCATATGACTGAAAAGCAGCCAGATCAAGAGTCCGACCCACGTCTTCGGACTCCATGAAGATCTTGCAATGGCCCGTCTCGAGCCCAAATTCAGACCCTACAGCTTCTTCAGATGAGCTCTCCACCGGACCATTTTGTACCACCACTGAACCATCAGATTGGTTAGCCACAGTGTCACCAGAACTGCTATCAGAAAGCTGTTGTTCTGTGAAAACCGGCTGACCAAACAACACAAAGACTGGTTTTTTCTCAGCATTCAAGCTAGATTTCGAGTTACTAATGTTCCCAATCGTAAGCAAACAGGAAGCATTGTCGTTTCCTTCGGTTTCTTGGGGTGTTCCCATGAATCTTGGAGCAAATGTTGGTGACCCGAATGGAAAAGATTGGATCTTGCTAAAGTAGTGTTGCTGCTGCTGATGCTGCTGATGATGAAGATCGAATCCAACTTGCGGATTATGCCTGGCTCCCTGAATGCTTGCAGGAATGTGGTTCGTGATCAACGGTGGCATCGAAAGGAAGGGCAAATCGGATGGTTGTGGGATCCGAAGCTTCTTTCGTGGAGGCGAAAATGGCGAAAGATGAATAGTCGGCACATTCGTCACCAGCTCAACTAACCACGGGCTAACCCGTTTCACGTTTTGCAGCAAATCAGGCTCATCCCACGCTACCTGCAACCACAAACCAACAATCATCACATCAATCTCATACCATTTCAAGAAATGTAACACTAAATCTCAAGATTCTTAAACATAACACAAACATTAAACATTCACGATTAAAGATTAAAGATTGTACCTGCAGGAGCCTCCATGGCGAATTGGGCCAACGAAACTGATCTTCAACACCAACAGAACTAATGGTACCCATAAACCAGCTAATTCGCGACGAATCTTCGGTCTCGAAAGCCATCTTAAACCTCATCTCGGGGCACCACTTAATCCGCATTGCAGCATTAACAGTCGACGCCTTAACACAAAACTCCGGCGTACTAGCTCGAGGATAATACACCACCTCAAACGCCCGGCCGGCGGCGGCTAGATTAGCAGCTTCAACCACCGACTCCGCCGTCACCTTGCCGGAGTTCCCACAGCCACCGACCGCAGTATTCCAACCACAAGAGTTCGAATCAACAAACCCCCTTCCAATACCCCTTTTCGCCCTACGAATTCCGACGCAAAGATCACCGTTATCGGCTCTCAAGAACACGATCGAATCGCCGGCGACTAGCTTCTTCTGGTTGACGAAATTGCTCCAGCCGGTGGTCAACAGATGCCGACGAGGGGTCCCTCTGTAAATATGCCGGAACTTCCACAACTTCCCGTGAACATCCTTCGCTAAGATGTTCTGCACCGGCGGCTCCGCCGTGTAATCCAACCGTGGGAAGATTGTTTCCGCACAGTATCTCGGAACAGAGAACCCACCGCCATTGTTAGCGTCGGATTGCGTCAGCGTCTTCGCAAACGACGCAGGTTTATCTTGGTTTTCAGCTTTGTTACGGTCAAACCCTAGAAACCCATCATCGTCGAACTCGTAATCGTTGTGGTTTGATAACGGGATCAGCCCTATTTTCGCGTAAACTTCGTCGGTGTCGGAATCCGCCATGAAATTGACTGTAGAGACACCACAGAGGATGGACGGAGGAATTCTGAGGAGATTTTGGAATCCGCCATTGCCGGTAGCAGCATGTTCGAGATGACCTTGAGGAAAGTAGTAGACTTTGGAGTTTATCTCCGGCATCTGCACCATACCTCCGGCACAAGCATGCCATAACTTGCTGTCCAACGTTCTATCTGCTTCATTCATAGGTTTACTCACGTGATCCATCACGTTAATCATCTTCAACCCCAAATCCCACCTTGGCAATTCGTCTAATCCCTGCAACATCACACACAAAACACACTTACATCAGTTAAAAATCTCAACTTTACAGTTCAATTTCAAGAAAAAATTCAAGAAAGTTTAAACATCACATACCTGAGGTGTTGACAGACAGAAAGACAAAGAAAGAAAGAAAGAAACAGAGCTATTAAAAGTGAAGGTCCATTGAAAGACGGAAGAAAGGAGCAGATGGAATTGAATATGTTGATGAGATAATGGTGAAAGGGAGAGATGGAGGTGGACTTTTTTGTAATGAAGAAGAGAAGAATGTGAGCAGAAAACAGAGTGTGACAACACAGAGGAAGAAAGACAGAAATAGTGAGGGATCAGAGGGCTTGTTGCCGACCAGACGGTGGCATACAACAGACAAATATGAATTCTAGAGAGAGAAGAAGAAGAAGAATGAATGAATGAACGAACGGTGAAATATCAATTATCAAATATCAAATATTGGGGGGTGTTTGTTATAGATTCCACCAAATTAGCAGAGCCCCAAGTATTTCGGTACAGGCTCTATCTATAATTAATTCAATGCAACAAACTTCAACAACACCCCTTCCACTCATGCTTTTACTATTTCAGTCACATCTCTTTATCCTCAAAAAGCCACATTAATTTTACCTTTTATACATTACTTAGGATAGATTTTTATTTGATATTATTCATTTTTTTTCATTTTAGGAAACGCGCACTCTCTATTCGATAACTGCTTTACTCTGAAAATTATCTGAATTCGTAACAATTTGATAGAAAAGTATACTGCTTTATCACGAGAATGTCTCGTTAAAAGCATAAAGTTATTATGTAATGGGTTAATTAAAGCATTTGATGTTAGGAGTTGGAAGAGTAGTTAAGTTTTTTTATTGGTGTAGGAAATGTGATGATAACTTGTATAAAAGTTGAAGGTTTGGTTACAAATGTTTGATGAAAAATGTTTGAGCCTAATTAGACATACTTTGACATGAGATGTGGATGTTTAAGTTAAATTACTATAAAATTTAAATATAATGTGACATGGTGATGATTAAGGTTCGAGTAAAGCTTCATGACTTAAGGTTTAACTACTTTGCTTGCAAATCGATTTATAGACGGATATGTTAAAACAAATTTGTGAATAACACAAAAATATTTCTATAATCTTTCAAAAAATATGAAACAATTTTGCGACGTTTACCGAACTTAGTTCACACTGTATTAATGATTTTCAGAATTTCTATTACAGAAATCGAACTTTGATCGCTTTTTATTTACAGCAGTTGAATTAATTTTACTCTATATAAACAATTAGTCGCGATACGCAGGATGTATACATAGTTTTAAATAAAAAGCGAGTCCGTAAATATACTTTTGAAATAAGTTGTAAAAAACTTGTTGTTGTAAAGTTGAGGGTGGTTTTTTGCAACATTTGATTTGTAAGGTTAGTAGTTAGATGAGATCTGAAAGCTCGTGGTTTCGGAAGCTTCTCCCACCCACAAACTCCGGCTCGTGTTAACAACTCGCTACCTTTTGGTTTTGTTTTGTATATTATAAATAAATAATAAAAAAAAAAGAAGAAAAGATGGAAGAAATGCATCATTTGTCTGTTTCTACACACTACCGATAATAAATTTTTTAACAAAAGTAACAAAAATCAATTTTGTTAATTCTAACCTTTCACAACTCTCACAGGTACCTTTTTATCTTTTCAATTTGGTTGGAGGTGCACACATCCCAAAACCTAAAACAGTTCATGTTGGAACCAATTCGGTTTGAAACAAAAGTAAAACCCGGTTTGAGTTTTCAAACTGGCTTAAATTGAAAGTGGTTTAAATTGAAATCGGTTTCTTGATCTGTTTCGAGTAGTTTTTGTGGATTTAATCCTACTCTTAAATTTATATCTTTTGTTTACGTAACATGATTGAGTATTATGGTTGGAGAATTCAAAATAGATTAAGTTTGAATTCAATTCGAAAACAAGAATTTAAATTCGAACAGGATTATAAAAGGTTCAAAATTTTATAAAAAAAACTACACCCTTATTTTTCATCTACTTAATTTATTTTGTTTAATTGATTTGGTGTTTTAGATTATATCAATTAAACAGGTAACGTAATTTTTTCTTTCTTTTCTCTTTAATGAATTGAAGCAGAAAATAGAGCATAATCAAAATACTTTTGAAGAAAAGGGACAAGATTGACATTTACATTGAAAAAGTGTAAAATACATACTTTGTCGTCTGATTTTTGTGATCAAAATCGTTCTTTATCTTCACCACCTTTGTCATTTGTCCCACCTTATACGTGTATGTGTATACATCACTAATTCTACCAAAAAGTTTAGAAAACGCTTTATTGCATTTTTTATCCAACATTTTAAGCACTAAAGTTACATAGAAAGAAAAACAAATAGTACAAGTTAAACACTTAAACCTTTAAGTACAACCTAAGTCCTAGATTTTTATAATATTTACTATCAAAGTTTGTTTTGAGTTTTGATAAATCTAGTCTCAAACCCAATCTCATATCCTTTACTCATTTTTTTTTCCATTGATCTTGGTTTTGATCTTTGATCCTTGAAGCTCTCTTAAAATAAAATCATATACTACTAGAATTTAAGTGTTAGTGAGCAAACGGTAAACGTGAATGTTGAAATAAGCTAGGGTTGCTATTTGTTAATTAAATTTTAACAACAAATGCGCATCTTCTATCCACATGAACGACTCGATTTGTTTGGCTGATTTTGTCAATTTTTTACACGTTTGCAAGTTGTCTAATT
The DNA here is from genome assembly GCA_018326385.1 of Flaveria bidentis. Lineage (NCBI taxonomy): Eukaryota > Viridiplantae > Streptophyta > Magnoliopsida > Asterales > Asteraceae > Flaveria > Flaveria bidentis. Next base: position 11,208 of record BJCM01200801.1, on the reverse strand, counting down.
TCACACTCAAGCTAAACATCCTTAAATTATAACTTTACTAAAACTGGGTTTTGACCCTATATTTATTTGATAAAATTTATATGTGAAAAATAAGATTAGCGGACGTGTTTAAAAAGCTAGAAAGATGTTTACTAGGCTTCAATTCATTTTAAATAATTTGATGTCTTCTATAAGAAAACATGTTGAGATATACCCATGTATATAGAAGATTCACCTACGATTTTTCAAAGTTCTAATTTGATTTTTGACACTGTTTTTAAACATATATATTTATAAAACTTTTGTCATGTTTTATAAACCATTTTTGAGGAAATTACTTTTTTTTCTAAAAATTATATTTTCATAAATACTATTTATGTTTTTAATAATGTTTTATATCATTTTGATCTTTCTCATCCCTTCATCATGTTTGTTCATAAATTTGTATTTTGATGTCTTACCGTTGAGATTGTTAATCTCGGGTTTAGAGTCTGTGTTTGCATGATTGGACTTGTGTTTCGAGTTTTGCTAAGAAGTAAGAACATTGGGTAACCGGGGTGTTGCCCCTTCAACCCCATAATTGAGAAATTGAACCTTTGATAATTTGTTATTATCATACTTGCATGTTATAAGTACTACTTTCATTTATAAAATATTATTCCGCTAATTGATTATCATTATATCATGTAGTTATGTAGTGTATAATTAAAATTTTCATCTTTCCAAAGTCCAAATCTATATTAAGCTAACCCGACTAATACAATCCTAGACGTCAATTGATCAACTAAACCATTTCATATATTTAACGGTTAATTGAAAACCAATCAAACCGATTGGTCAGGTATTTCCAATAACCAAAATCTTGATTGTCATCTAAAATAAAAAGTGTGTAGTCTTTAAGTAACCAAACCAAATATTCAACCCATGTCGTAGCCAAATTTGATATTCAAACAATGATTTTAACAAACAATTGATATTCAAACATCACATGAAACACGCATTGTCACACACCCAAACCTAATGAACCCCAAAGTGCGTTCCTCATCCAACAATTCATGACTACCAAGTTAACCTACTTAAAAATTTTAATTATAAGCCACATAAAAGTTTATAAATAAGGACATAGAAGATAAGATGTATATATAATTCTTATTATTGTTTCTTAATTACATGTTACGTAATATTGACTTACATACATTATGCTGGACTGGCTACACGGGTTACCTTAGCGTGTGGATTGTTAAAAACAATTATTTAATAGATAGATTAATATTTAATGAGGAAGAGTGGGAAAACAGAGAATTAAATGACGATTAAAATACTAAATAAATAAATAAACGTTGGACGCGAGATTTGGGAGAAATTGACTTTCAAGGGGTGGGGTAGGGTCATGTCTTAGACCCGACTCTTGCGCCTATATTATTTCATGTGTCATTTCTATTAATAATTTACAATTAAATAACAAACTAAAGAAATATAATATAATAATATATATTATAAGTATAATAATCTCTAAAAGACTAATTATGTATCTTTTAACTTTTAATCGTAATCTAAATCCATAGTATTTTTATTTGTTTAACAACAGATTACTGTTTAGAGACAAATTTAAATAATAACTTATATCTAAATTAGATGTGCAATTATACGATATGAAATTGTAATGATTAATGTATGATAAGCTAAATACATATGTCCCCAACTTTGTGATCACCGTCATATCTTTTCATTCCAAAAATATTAAAAAAGTATACAGTTTTTAAAAATGCTTGATTAATAATTAAAAAGGTCACATAAAAACCATTTCATTTATCTCGAACAATATAAATAAAAAAATGTTTTGTTTATGTTAGAACAGATAAACAAATATTGTAAACAAAAGATACAAGGAAATGATATCAAAAGATAATCCAAAAGACGGGCTGCAGATTAACCTTATAATTGTAGACAAAATTATTGTCCAATGAAACTTTTTAATAAACAAATAAATTATTTCCGACTTTATATTTTAATGATTTAGTCGTTTAATCTTTGCTTTTATATCTGTGACAGCATGGTTTTTGTTTGGTCAAAATATTAATATTCATTAAAAACCATTAACTGTTAAACCCATCTAATTTTAAATATAAACCATAATTAATTACCATTTATCAACCACCAAAAACTATCAGAAAAATCGTAAATCTACGTATATTGAACTCTTTAAATTACGAGAGACGAAGCGTACTTTGAATATGTTCAATGTTAAAATAAATAACGTCGATAAACAATGATCCATTGGTTGATTTTTATTATTAACGATACTTACAAAAACGCAGTCCACCTTGTCATTGATGAAGGTTGTTATTATTCATGACTTGAACCAATGGATCAAGTCAATCGTTTGACAAATTCAAGAAATAAATGCATAAATTTGAACTAAAACCAAATCATAAAAACAAAAAATTAATTGTAAATCTACTAATACAGAAATTGGTTTATTATCCTAATTTGTTTGGATTTGTTCACTTAAATTTTGCACTTACATTATGCAGGTGGGATTGGGCTAAGGGACGGCAAGACGGCAAGGTGACGTGACAGTGACTTGAAACAACGGTACTATGGGGGACCGCCTCACCTCCGGCGGTACAGTAACCGTCAAAAATTCAAAATCCGTGTGACTAGACTCTCGTTTGGTTGCCAAACACAAAGAAGATTAGAAGATGATGGCTACAGTACTTGCTATGTGAGGCAATACACTTGCGGCATGATAGGGCAATAGTGATGTGGCTATGCGATCTTTATTGTGTTACGGCATGATTCCCACCCGTCTTGTGATCTTGTTAAGATTTAACGTTTCGAAATTATAGTTAAATAAGTTGGTATGGTTTGTTTTTAATAAAAGCGATTAAAAATATATTACTAATGACACAATTTCTTTACAGTACTTTATAATCTTACATAATTTCACTAAAATGTAGCAATATGTGACACCATTGATGAGCATAACCCCACTGTTCTTTTTTTTTCCTTTCCTTTGTAAGGAGGTATTTGATCCATAAGCATGAGTTATTAAAAATGATAAAAGAAAATATGATGTTTAATTTTTTTTATTATAAATCATAGCTAGCTGACTGGGTTAAATAGAAAATATCAGATCATTATTCTTCTTAAAAAGGGAAGAGAGATGAAGAAGTAGCAAATTTCTGGTGATTATCTCAATGTATTTTATAAAAATAATGCTATTTTCTTTTAAATCATAGACATTGTCATAAATTTAGAAAAAAAAACCGTTAATCTTTCTCCTACCATTATTTAGTTTTTTCTCTTAAATAAATATGTCCTTAGGAGAAGTCTATTTTTTTTTCAAAATATAAATATCATTTACAGGCAAAAAATCTACGAACGAGTTTAATACATGATTATCATTTCAAAAAATTTAATTGATAAGTGGGCGAAAATTAATTAGTTAATTTTGATCTAAGAGTTAATATAGTTTTCTCTTCCACAAACCAGTTATATATATATATATATATATATATATATATATATATATTCTATAACTCATAATTGGAACCTTTACCAACTAATCTCACGTCAATATGAAAGAAACATAGATCTTTAAATATTTTAAAAAATAATACACACACAGATATAGCCACACACCTACGTACATACATACATGGTATATGTGTGCAAGTTTACATGTTATAAGTAAATATACATATTTAATATATAGTTATTAAATCAAGTATTCATAACTAATTAAAAGCTTTATATATGATTTAAATATGTTCCCTTAATTAACTATTGATTATATGGATTTGTTTTGTGGATACTTTCAACCATGACAAAATATTAAAGAATAATCCTGTCTATTATAAAATAGTATACTTATACAATAATAAAGTTTCATAGTCAAACTTAGATATCATGATATAGGTAGCAGAACATGTGTGTGAACAACAATTGAGATGTAGCACCAACATACACACTTGAAGAGATAACAAATCCCTTTCACAACCACACACCAACTTCACCCGACCAACAAATTTGGTTAGACAATAATTTAGTATTCAATTTAATTTTACCAGATTATATTCAAAACAGTAAAATACTTGATGCAATCTGCATATTTGAGTTTAGAAAAATATGTTACTAATGATAATTAGCTCAACTGGTTAAGGTGAGGTACCCATGATATGTAAATAAAGAGAAGATCATGGATTTAAGTCTCACTCTGAGCAAAATGCTCAGAATTGAGTCAGAAGGTTTTCTCAGCAATGAGTTTCCTCCTGTGGGGGTTGGGGTGCGGTCCTGACTGGGAAACGAATAGATGGGCCTGATTAAGATAACACATATCTTCCGAAGCAGAGTCGTACATTTATCGTTCAAAAAAAAGAAAAATATGTTACTAGATAATGAGTTTGAAATCATGTTTATTATAGAAAAAAGTTAAATGTACTAACTAACTAACAATATATTTTACCAAAAAAAATCAGTTAACTTATATATATGAGTCTAGAATTTTCTTGTAAGAAAACTTTTTCTGCTGCATGAAATCCATTGGTTGTAAACTTAATTATCATTAAAAAATTGGATTAAAAATAATATAATTAAAAGAAAATTGCTTTTGAACTAAAATTTGTTAAAATAAATTAGAATTCAAGAAATTAAAATACATTAAAGGGTTAAATTTTGAAATCTATCTTGTTGATGAAACAAACTTAGTTTGTAAAATCGTTAAAAAGTTTGAAATGTGAAAACACTAGTGGCAACAGGAACAGTGAAGAGTGAGACGGGATGTCAACTGCTCATACTGATTTTAATGCTTGAGACCTTACTAACACAATAATACCATCAACAAGGAAACTTGCTCTCATATAAGAAAAACCTCATTTAATCATATTTGAAACTAAAAACTTAAAAAAATCTTAGCTCAAAAATAACAGTTATGTCTTTTGATCACAATATCAACTACAAAAGTATTCTTAAAAAAATAATACATAGATTTGTGGTAATATTAAAATCAAATATATATAGGAAAACATGCTTGACAAATATATGTTATGTATAAAGCATGTCATAAGGGTGTATTGATGGTGGTCACGTGATGGCTCCGCCGGTGATGGTGGCGTCACCGATGGCCGTGCACGGCGGCAACGCCTTTGTAACTGTGATTGTTGTTTTTAATTTTATGACTCACCACCCTCACCCCTCACCTCACCCCATGCCCTTTGGTCAACGTTTTTTACTTTTAAAACATATATATATATAAATGTATGTCTCGTGCTCAATTTTTAAAAGTCAAATATCACGCACTTCCCCTACTTTTATCTTTTTATCTTCTTTCTCAAGACAACAAAAAACAAACAAACAATAATACATAATAATTATTTAACAACAAATATATCATACTTCCGTTTCTAAATTACTATAAATTATTTTATATCATTTTTAAATTTGAACCTAAACACAAAGTTTCTATCAAGTAGATTCGCCTATGTCAAATATTAGTTAATTATTATTATTATTTATTTGTTTATTATTATTATTATTATTACTACTACTATTATTACTATTATTATTATTATTATCTTTTAAACTGTGAAGTTAAATTTTAGTTGTTAGTATCACCAAGTAAGTAATTATTCGCTAACGTCAATGTTTGAACTCCGAACCTCCAAAAGAGACAAAGTTTTTCACCTTTTTTTAACCACCACACCAAGGGATTGGCTATTAATTAATTACATATGCTTTAAAATTGCAAAATAAATTTCGATGTATTCATAAGTTTATATTATTGTTTATAAAAGTTAACTTTTAACGAAGAAAGTCAACAAAGTTTTAATGCAAACATAGATGCGTGGCCACATTTAGACTTGGATGGGTAATGGTCCATCCGACCATCCAATATTTTAAAACAAAGTATTAGAAAATAATATTTTACATATATTTAATATATTATGATTTTTTTCTTTTATATTGTAAATATCAAATGTAAGTCAACAATTTTCTAAAAACTCAGTAAAGAAGCGATATTAATGGTTCCACAGTTAATTTCTAAAGATAGAAGAAGCTAGATAATATTTTTGCAAATAAGTTAATAATATTTATTTGCTGTCTTGAAGATAAACACATAAATTTATAGTAATAAAATGCTAAAAGCAGATATTGTCACACGTAAAGTAATCATCAATTGATGTTAACATTAACAGATATTATTGTTATTATTAGTTGGTGAAAAGGAAATTGTTAAATATGAACAAAAATTGGTAGGGGCGAGATAGAGAGGAAATAGAGTGGTGCAGCTAACCCGACACCAATGGCTGGACCATGGTTCATTGAACAATAATTATTGACAAGGCTAAATGTCAAGAAGTGTGGACCATGAGTCTAATGAATATGAGCCCATGCTGGCCAACCTAGCCACAACCATACATCCATATTTCATACACATAAAAAAACAACACATGCATTTGCTTCCGATCACATCAATTCCTTTGAATTTAATCCAAATATTATGTGAGGTTGTTTAACCTGCAAGCCGAGCCAAGATCAGCTCGAGATCCAAGTTGTACCAATCAGCTCAACTCTACAAACCGACACATTTATTATTTAACTTAAAACAAAAGCAATAGTTTTACATGTATACATGCATAATTGATAAAAAGAGTAATTCATACATGCCAAACAAACGAGTGCACGAGCTTATATTAAAGCAAAACTTGGACTTACTAAGACTAATATGGACTGCTATTTTGGGCAATAACTTATAAAAATCAAAACTTTGGCTTAATTAAATGAGCCAAACAAACAAGCTTACATTGGCTCGAGTTCAGTTCGTTTACAAATCACGGCAACCGGCTCGTTTATAAAGCAAGTCGGCTCTCAACTTGTTTACCAACAAGAAATTTCAAGCGAGGATTAATGAGATTTGAGGCACTAGATTTTTAATCACTCTAAGTTTGTGGTTCAACTTCATACATCGTGCTAGATTTAGGCAGCAATCACTTCTACAATGGCTTGTGCATAGTGAATTTTGAAGAAAATCAACTATTGTTTTGTAATTTAATTTCTTACCATATTAAGAATTTTTATATTATAAAACGACAAATTAAATAAGAATTAATAAGCTTTGGGCTTTGGGTTTAAGTTATAGTGAAGGGGCCGAGGGAGGTGGCAGGTGGGCAAAATACCCGGGTATGGGCCCAACCCGACGGACCCAACCCCGACTTGGGTACGGGTTATCCGATGGGAGGTGTACCTGGTTTGGACAAGCGGCTATAGATTTGGAATTTTTTAGTGTATCCGAACCGAACCCAACCGATAGCCGGTTTTGACCTTTTTTTCTTCCTTTTATTAGAAAAATAGTTGTTAGACAAAAAAATGACTAGTTTTTTTTGTTTTAGCCCTATAACTTAGTATAAATAGATGCTAATTGATATAGTTGAGTACACAAGTCCAAAACGTAAAAACATTATCCTAAAAATACTCTCGTTGTGCACTTCTACTCTCGTTATACACTTTCAATCTCGTTGTACACATAATGGTTCAAAATATTCCGTTGGTCAAGGTTCTTCCAACGCTCAACTGTTGTTCGGGGTTCTTGCACACAATCATAACATGGATGTTTGTTGTAATTGGGATTTGGTTGAGTTGAGTGGTGGGTCTGTAAACGCTCGTTCTTGTGAAGCTTTGCTAGCCAAAGATTTAAACACGATTTTAAATAAACACATTACTAAAAAGTTTTGTAAGCCGTTGAGAAGTAATTCGGTTTGGGAACAAACACAATTGGGTGGAGATGGTGGAATCTTTCATTGCGACATTAGTATTGTTTGAGCTCAAATGACCAAGTTCATGATTCAACAACCTTTGCCTTCTGGTCACTTCGACAATACTTGATTGACCAACTTGATTCAAGAGACGTTTCAGCCTTGTTACACCCACATAAGTCGTATTACACTTAGAATTTATTATTTAAAATTATAGAAGAAAGCAAAAAAAAAAGATTTAGTTGTACTTTTAAAAATTTAAATACTAGTGTAAACATAACTAGTGACGTTTGGTTGTCTCTACACAGTTTACGCGAATCGTATCTTTGTGTCATCACTCACTGGGTAGATCCCATTCTTAGCAAACGATGAAACGTACAATTTCATTTGATTTTTTTCTGTATCCGGGTACCGAATACGTTTTGTTTCAGTTTTTGGATAATGTAATGACTAAATTTAATTGACAAAATAAAAATTTTCAATTGCATTATGTACATGTTGTCACACCCCAACCTTGACGGCCGAAATGTCGAGATGTGATAGTTAAAATCGTTCACAACCACATAACACTATTATTAAACTCAAATATATTATTCATAAGTTTCAAAGGTAACATTACAAATATAAGTCTCAAATAAAGAAATTAACAAGCATAAAAGAAATATTTCAAGCACATCCTTTTATTTATCTAGGTCCATTCCTAGGTGTGAATAAGCTTTAAAAGTGGCAATCAAACTTGCGTGTTTCCTGGAACATGTTAAAAATAAAAGGGTCAACATAAAGTTGGTGAGATTTCTATAGTTTTCATACATAATAATACAAAAGATGACAATTCATGTTATGAAATTAGTGAACAAAGTAACTAGGGATGTAAAACATAATTTACAATCAAACCTTAACAGTTTTACAAGTCTTAACGTTTACAAGTACACATGATTAGCTAAGCGTACTTTGATTAACCAAGCAGGCTTGTCAAGCCCATAGATCTATGACGTCGCCAGACCAGCAATAGTTAATGGTTGTAGATATAATCGTCAATAAATGGTAATTACAAAGATCAACTAACCACAACATATAAGTGAATTGCCATAAGTTTACAAGAATCAAACGTTTTACAAGTGGAACGATTATAAGGTAACATGTTTCACCCAAAGTGTGAAAATATGAAAAAAAGATATAGAAATACTTACTTGATCAATTAAGTATATATATTGAATGATTAATAAGAAATAGTATTAAGAGTCGTTTCGACGTAGTCCTTCACAATGCACCTAAAATGTAAATATAGTTACGAGATTAACGTTTAATTATAATAAGTTTTAACGAATAAACGAGGTCTAGGGTTTAACGGAATTTTGTGCTTGTCAAATATTTATATTTTAACAATTGGAACCCTTTATGCTTCCTTGGAATCAATATATATTTTTATATATTTTATAGGAAAAAAAAGACAGATTAAGAACCACTTTATAATAATTCATAAAATCTATAAAGTTTAAATAAGTTTTATAAAATAAGTTCAAGTAATTTAAAGACAACGTGTAATCTAGTATTTAAGATCTAGTTTGTTTTTGTATTTTATAAGAAGTTCTAACCATAGTATTAACTTTAAAATACTAAACAAAAGAAAACATAAATAAATAAGTAAAAATATAAAGGTATTTTGTTTATATTATTTATATTTTATTATTATTATTATTATTTAAATAAATTTAAAAAAATAATTATATAATTTTAAGCTACCCAAAGTTTTAGAAATTAATTTTTATGATTTTTAGAATCTTTAAACATGTTTTTTTTTAGGCTAAAAGACCCAAAACAAATAAAAAAAACTAGTGAGGCTCCCCGGGTTCGAACCGGGGACCTCCTACATGAAAGGGAAGCGGGTAACCAGTAAACCAAGGCCTCAGCCGCGGTTTATTTGAGTTTCCAAACCTTAAAAACACCAAAAACAAAACCCCACCCAATTCCCATGAACCCTAGGTTCGGATTATGCTAAATTGAAGATCAAATCGATTAGTTTAGTGCTTGGAACCATAGGGCTTTTATTCATTATGATGAAAAAAACGTGTAGGTGGTTTCAATTACCCGATTCGATACTGAATGAATACGATTGGATTAAAGAACATGTCGCGGTCATAAGTATCCAATGGATGAGCAATCCTCAATGGTAATCAAATTAAACTTGTAGGTAGCTTCGAATGACAGTTTAGACTGAAAACCCTTTATCAATTTCAATTTAGATCGGTTGGGAATTGGATTTCGACAAGGTTGCAGGTCGCGACTTAGAAGGAATCGAACATGGTGTTTGTGTGGGTTTTAGGTGAAATTGAGAGATGTAAACGATTATGTTTAGTTAGATGGTTGCTTATGTTGGATTAATTAGATTATTATTAGGATTTAAGGGTCGAACGGTTATGAAGTTTAGTGACATTGCTTTTTTTGTTTGAGGTTCGTAACCGGCTTATAAACGCAATTAAGTGGTTTGTCTAAGTTCGAAACAGGCTCACGATGACAATTGGAATGATTCGGGGTTGATATTTAAGGGTTTTGGTGGGTTTTGGGGCTCGCCGGAGCTCGCCGAAGAATGGCCAGAGAGGCCGCCGGAAACACGGGGGTTGGGGGAAAATCTGGTTTGCATTTCAAATATTTACACATTTGCCCCCTATAGTTTCAAAAATGCACAGAACCTTAATATTTAAAGTTTCAAAATTTACAAAACAACCCTTATACTTAGTTACATTAAATTTTTATCATTTTTAAGTTTAATAATTTTTATAAATTATTATTATTATTATTTTTATCATAATCTTAGTTATTTTTAGCATTATTATTATGATTTGTATCATTATTATTATTATTATTGGTTATTATTAGTATTATTATTATTTATTAATATTAATATTATTATTTATTATATAATAATTATTAGACAAAATTACAAAAAACGTCCTTTAAGTTTATATAAAGTTGCAGGTATCATCCTTTATCTTTAAAAAGTACTCTAAACATCCTTTATGTTAACATTTTGTAATAAATTTCGTCCTTTAGACTAACTGTCATTAACTTTTTCTGTTAAGTCAAGTGCAATTTGATCTTTTTACCTTTAAAAGACTATTAATGTAGACTTTTCTAAACATAAAGGATGTTTTCTGCAACTCTTTTATTTTTTACATAATATATGTATTTTTACAATAATACATGTACATATGATTTTTATATAACAAATAAATATAATATAATTATTGTTATCCATGTATTATATGAATATAAATTATACCAATAATCAAATAATAACTGTGTTTAGAGTTAAATAAAATATATAATTTTGTTTATATACGATAAACATATATTATTGTTTTCCTCCATGTCTTATATATAAATATAAATTCATACATAATTAAATATATTAAATATTTTCTTGCACGTATAACTAATTAAATATTTTCATCACGTCTTTTATATATATATATAT
>BJCM01200800.1:0-10492 GCA_018326385.1 Flaveria bidentis | reverse complement strand
TTCTAGTGTCTGGATCGTACGCTCACTCTGACCATCGGTTTGCGGATGATACGCAGTGCTCATGTCCAACCGCGTTCCCAATGATCGTTGTAAAGATTGCTAGAAATGAGAAGTGAACCGAGCGTCACGATCAGATATGATAGATACCGGTACACCATGCCGGGAGACTATTTCTCTTAAGTAAATCCGTGTCAACTTATCCATTCGACCAGTCTCTCGGATTGCTAGAAAGTGAGCAGATTTTATTAAGCGATCTACTATAACCCAAATGGTATCGTATCCGCTGGGACTCCTGGACAACTTTGTGACAAAGTCCATCGAGATCTGCTCCCATTTCCACATTTGTCAGCCCGGTCAACCGGTCAGCCTGGTTTGAGCCGTGTGAGCCCAAAAACAAAACAGCCCCTATTCGAGCTATGTATTTGGGTCAACTGCACCGGCCCATGAACCACCGGGTCCAGGACCCTAACCTAAGTCACCTGGTGCATTGCATCAACGTCAATCTGCTTTCGTTTCGATCTCCGGTGACAATGGACGGTGGTGTAGAGAAAACAAGGATATTCATTGGCGGATTGGGCGGCGGAGTGACGGAGGACGACCTCCGGAAAACATTCTCGGCGTTGGGTGAAGTCGTCTCCGTCGACGTTGTTCGCACCAAAGGCCGTAGCTTCGCCTACCTCGATTTCCTCCCTGCTTCCGACAAATCACTTCCGAAGCTCTTTAGCACGGTGAGCCTCTTCATTTCGGATCCAATTTGATGCTGATAAGAGTACTTGTTGACTACAAATTGATTTAGGTTTTACTTACAGTGTTGTATAGAAAGGGGGAAACATGCTGAATGCGGTTAAGTGATTGGAATATCAACTTGCTTTGAGTGGCTGTGTGGTATTGGTTGATGAAGTATAGCAACAACTGTGAAATTTGGAAAAATGTTGTATGATTTCATGTTTTGTGATAACTGGTTGTTAGATAATTGAAGTATGATTACTGGTATATGTTTATACCCTTTAGATTTACATATGGCTGACATCCTTTAACATGAAAAGCTTTAACTGATAAAGTTCTTGATTAAGGATGTGGTCGAAAGTATATCTCTTTTTAAGAGGTTTTGAATGTTAGGCGCAAGTTTGTATTATTTTCACAAAGAGAGTTTTCTTTTGATGACTATGTGTGTTCAAGATTAAGATGAGTAATCCCCTTTGACCATTTTTAACATACTGATATTGATAGATATGTGGATACCATCACACTGGTTCATTGGTAATTTAAAATTCACTTTTCTATTTTGTGCTACGTTCTTGCCCCGTATTTTGTCCTCCTGTTGCACTTCTTATAACATCATAAGATCGTTTTACATGACACATTGATTATGAGCTACTAGTAAGTTGGTTGAGTTATATGTTCCTCTTTTACGCTTCATGTTTTCTTTCTAGTTATCTTAGGGTATAATGAATACCGGTGCAATGCCCTTTTCATGTTTTTATATACTACATGGATTTTTATGCTTACAGTATAATGGATGTATGTGGAAAGGAGGGAAGTTAAGGCTCGAGAAGGCTAAAGAACATTATCTTGTTAAATTGAAGCGTGAGTGGCAAGAGGAATCCGAACATGCTAGCAAAGCATCTGAGAATTGTAACGCTGATGCACCGCAATATCATGATGCTTTAGAAAAGCCAAAGAAACCTTCCCCTGTAGATAAGACACAGATTCACATATACTTCCCCAAGCTTAGGAAGGTAACCTCTGTATTTACACCCTTTTGATTACATAACATAACAACCATTTAGATGGTAAAAATGGGTGCGTTGGCCATTGGTTACCGGTTCAAAACAGGTTTTGTTTGTGTGGGTTCGGATGGGTCTTGTCATGCTGATGGAAAAAACTTTTTTTCTCCTTGCTTTATTATTTCTTAATACATAATTAGTGTGTAGATTATGATTACACTAATTCCATTCTTTCAGTAACAAGGGTTGACCGTTGTTCCAATTAAGCCATTCAAAGTGTCCCACTCATAAAATCGCTCAAGTTTCAACATTGTTTCATTGTTATGATTTCTTTTCATAGTTGGTTAAATTGGGTGACTGAAGTCAAGATTTTAAACTTGGTTACCATTTGGTGACTTCCTTTTCAAGTTTATCCTAAAGTAGCGGTTTTCAATAAACATTCTGAAAAAATGTCACTAAATAGTAACCGGTTTTCAGTTTTAATTAAGTTTGTCAGTTTAACCAATTATGAAAATTTCTCTATAATAGAGCTATACTGAAATCTGAGCCGTTTCGAGTCACCCAAGTGGAACAATGATGAGACTGGGTTACCATCGAGTGACAATTTTCCCTGCAATAATCACTTAAAGATTTAACTACATTGATTTAGGAGGTTTTATACATTTAACATATGCATTGAACGACTATTAGTACTTCAACTCGTATAACTATTTCTTTAAGTGCTTTTTCTATCAAATGGATCGAAATTGCCTCTTTTATTCACATACTGTCTTGATTCCACCTCATATATTTTGTTAGTTTTTTTATATAGGTGAAATCATTGGCCCAAGTTGGAATTGGAAAACACAAATACAGCTTCCAACGGATTGAAGTTCCTTCCATGCCAACACATTTCTGTGATTGCGAGGAGCACTCACTTGCTTTTCCTCCCCCAATTAAAAAACAATCTTCTGAAATTGACAATGCAAGCTATGTAATTAATGAGGAAGAACTGAATATTATGAACTCAGTAATGAATAAGATTTTTCAAAGGGCAAATCCATCTAAACTAGTAACCGAAAGGTCTGAATCGACAAATGAAAAAGATGAACCGGCTGCAGCTGAAACTGATGAGGAAGATCATCTAACAGATGAAGATAATCTGATAATCAATGTGGCTAATAGGAAAAATGACAGCATGGATTTGTTAGGGGAGATGAGAGCTATGATGACGAATCAGGTAGTAGTTTAATAATCAATAAATGTTTTTATTTTTATTTATTTCCTTTTTGTACAGTTAGAAGCGAAAGTTTCTTCCCATTTGCATAAAAAGTTTGCCGACTTAGGTTGTATTTTCTCAAAAACAGGTCGAACAACTCAATTATAAACCTAAGCTAATGGAAAAAGGTTAAATGAATCAACAAGGCCAAGTAGGTTGAAAGTCATTCAAAGTGTTTTCAAGTGCTTTGAGCCTCCTAAACTACGATCACCACTCTTTGTCCAATTTTAAACTTTTTTATAAATTAACATGGTGAATAAATTTAAATATAGATTGTTAAAATTTATCCATCTTGGCTTGTTATTGATGTATCCAACTTACTTTTAGTATATAGTTTGAGCTTGATATTTGCCTTGTACTTGTTGGATGCTCAGGAGCCAGTAGCTAAGAAGCTAAATACTTCTACTGAGAAACCGAAAAATGTGAGTGATAATCCTCGAAAGAAAACCACGGCCCTCACCAAGAAGAGAAAATTAGCACACTCCGAAGAAACACCTAGAAATTCTCAGGCCCGTTTGGATACTCAAGAAAACAGCAAAAAAGAAGAAGAATTAGTCACAAAACAATCAGGAAATAGTTCTCTAAGGTCACTGAAATCTACATGGAAAGATCTTATTGGTCAGAAACGCGACACATCCTTCAGTATTTCAGACTTCATTGCATCTATTCCTCAAAAGAAAGAAGAGGATGATGACCTCGTAAAAAAGGAGTTGGTTCGTAATAAAAAGAGAAAGTTGGAGGGTGATACAAATGGGCTCACCTCCAGAACAGAAGCAGATGAAGTTGCCACAGAAAACAGCATTCCTGACGTAAACGATTGTCAGCAAAAAGAAGAGGAACCAAAAGCTGATAATCTTCACTTGCCTTTAGCTACAAGTGGTCAACAATTCAGTATATCAGATGTTGACCAGAAAGAGGAAGAGCCTAAAACTGATGATCTTGATAGCAACATGGAAGAACATGAAAATGATCAAGCTTTAAAGAACCCAACTAAGGATACGCCTGTGAAAAACGATGATGATTTGATTCGAACAGCAAGAGGTGAATTTTGGCGACATAAATCCTCATGGACACAATTGATTAGCACTGCAAGTCATAGTTCTTTTAGCATTTCACAGATTGTTCCCGATACAAGTTATGAAAAACACGAACAACAACTGGATACATTTGCTTCACAGCCAGCAAACACAAAACTTGACAATCAGATCCCGATTGCGAGGAAAGAAGCTACTTTATCACCTGTGAAGAAGAAAGTTCCAGAAAAGAAGAAGATTTTATCTCTCGGGAACTTGGAATCTGATGAAACATGCCCATTTATGAGGACCGAGGAGTCTGTAAAAGAGTGGAAGAAGGCCAAGGCATCTTTAAGCGGATCGCTCAACAAAAAGAAACGGTTGGTTAATGAATCTGATTGAACTCAATAAGGCTACTTTGAATACTGTTCCTTTATCTGTTAGATTATATGTGATACTGTTTACTTATGTCTTATGTTGGTCATTTAAGTTGTATTTTTGTAAAGAACTTGGATTTTGAATCTGTCATGTATGAGTTGGTGAAAAAAAAACTGTTTGTTTTTGCAAGAAAACTTCACATAGTTTAAAAACATTGCAAACCCATGCAACGGATCAAGATATGGAAATGCCAATTTCCCGTTGCAATTCATTGTTTTGCTGCTAATTGGGGTTGAATTTCGTTTGATTTTTCTGAATTTCTTGATACATACATACTTGTATAAATATGTATTTACATGTGTATGCCATTGTGTGTATTAAAAATGGAAAATTTTCGGAATGTATCTTTGAACAGCCACTCCCCCAACTATTCCTCTCAACTACGGTCGTCTGAGCTATTCCCCTATACATTTTTACTCTTTTACAGGCTTTTTGTTTACGTTTTGATCTAAATTTTACGAGTTAACACGACGTAACGTGCGTGTGCGGTCAACTTTTTTATGCCTTTTTATCCCATTTAATGGCCCATCACAACGAGCGAATCCGATATCAACTTAGTAATTAGACCGCAATCCTACAACTAATCTCAATCCCACAACATACCTCAATCGAACATCATAGATTAGGGTTAATCAAAGCTTTTAAATCGAAACGCCTGGTCTTATTAGCCGATTAATGTTTTTTAAGTTTTAATTTAATTGATTAATTTGTTTTAGTATGATAATTTGAATGTTAAAAAAGACTGAAATACTTTCAATTTTAACGAGAGTTTTAATGGTATTAGTGAAGTGGATGTAAAAGACAACAAGTAGTAAACTATGTTGATTGAAACAAAACAAAAAAAGAATTAAAATAGCAAATTGAAGGAAACATCACCGACGAAAATAACAATTTTACTCTAAAATCTTATTTGGAAAGATGCAAAATTAATCATTTAGTTTTATTAATTCAAACATAAAATACATTACGACCAATCATGTAATTTAGTATAACCTTGCGGAAATTGATTGAGTTCACTAGCCAAATAAAATCCATCTCCTCTAACTAACCAAAAACATTTTCTTGGTGGGTGAAATGTATACTTTGAGCAATATTTGTCACTTGTAACATCATCAAAAACATCAAAAAGGCAGTCCTAGAATTCCAATAGAAATGAGCATAAAATCGTGTCTTTAATGAGACGATCTGGCAAAATCTCCAATTTTGATTTTCGTTTAATGCAAGTGTATGATTTCCAAGATCATCGTTAGCTGATTGTACATGAACGGTGATAGGATCCGTAATTCCGTTGTAGATAAAAATATTCCAATCACTAAACAAACAACGCTTGTTCGTTGAGTTAGATATCGAAGTTGCTATTCGAGTATTTGCAATTGGAGAGGCATTTGTTGTGATAAGAAGGTAATAAAACAAGAAAAACAAGCTCTTCATATTTTTTAAGCAGATATGTTAGTTTATGTGGATATATATTAGAGAACAACTCTATTATATATAGGCCCAAAAAGTAGGTAGATCCGTAGATGCATTGAACTAAATTAAATAACATACATGTAATAGTATAACATTACACAATACAATATAACGTAATATTATAACATATATTACATGTTATAATATTATGAATTAGAAAGACAATAATTGCTATAATCGAATAATTTATTGATCTGTCAAAGTACTAAACAACATGATATGAAATTAATTTATCATTTCATTTGATGCAATTACAATATATATTAAATAAGTAGTTGGTTTCTATAGTGTATTTCTTTAGTTTTTATATTATTTTGACACTTTAAAGCAAATTGAGCAATGGACGTCATTAATTTCTATACTGGAGGTTGATGTTTCGATCTTTTCATCCTTCACCTTTCAAGCCACTATGTATTTTGTATAAATAATTGTTGGAAAATTGTTAAAAATACGTTTTAACCAAATAGAGTAAATTGGTTTATTCTATTTAATGCATTTGCGTTCTACTATGTGAAAATATTACAATGAACTAAACCGCATCCAAAACAGAATAAAGATAAACGATATATCAATGTTTAAAGTTTGACGTTTTATTTATGAAGTTTTAAAAATTGAATCTTTAAAATATATTTAAGAAAAAACCACTAAAGTTGATAAGGATGTGGTTTATACAAAGGGTGTTTCAACTCATGGTTAATTAAAAATGAGATGATTCAGCTCATTATCAACTATAAACATCAATGTGAGCCTTGATTGAAAGATGTACCAAAGAACACAAGAGCTCTCTTTCTTTTTTCTCTAAATAATTTATAACAAATCTTTGATAATCTTCTTCTTTTTCTCTAAGGTATGATTTAGGTTCTTGAGTCCATCTCGATTGTACTAACTGCTTCGAGTGTTATACCATAGGAAACAAACGAGTTCTCTTGAGAGACTAAATTTTTGTTTAAGGAGAACCCTGCTTAACACGAATTTTCAACCACCTACTTCATCATCATCGTCTTCTACTTCTTTCTATATCTTGCACTTTTCTCAATCGAACAACGGTACATGTCCGAACAACACGTGAAAATTAATTGAAATCCTACAACAGATCTCAATCGAACAACATGAGTTAAAGTTAATCGAAACTTTTAAATCGAAGCGACCAGTCTCACTAGCTGCTTAATATGTTTTTTAGTTTTAGTTAATTATTAATTGGTTAATTTGTTTTAATTGAATAATTAGGGTATTGAAAAAGACTAAAGTATCATAATAATTAACGTAGATGTTAAAGAAGTTAGTGGAGTGAATGAAAATGTAACATTTGGTACACTGTAATGATTGAAACGACAAAAAAAAAAAAGATTGAAATGACAGAATTAACGAAATGTCAGGGACGAAAAAATAATTCTTCTAAATATGTTTAAACTCATGGATTAAATACAAACCGGAACAATGCGAGTCGTTGTCATGTGTGAATGTACTTTTTCGGCTAAGAAGCTTCAAGTCTTGATTATAACTTTGTTTGAATCGTGTTACTTTTTGTTACAAGTACTGCATATATAACTAACAATATTAAAAGAGCTAATTGAAATTTGAGAATGTTGTTACATTCTTTAAATAATATTGAGAACAAGAACAAAGTTTGTGGTCAAAGTCGAAGTAAAATTTTGCAAAAGATTCCTTGTATTAACCTTTGTTTTTGTTCTAATGAATTTGTTTGATACTGTTTGAATAAATATAATTCTTTTAATCGGTTATTGCAAATAATACAATCCTTATTCATGTTTTGAAGAATTAGAAGCAATAATCACTTATTCATAATACTAATAATATCACACATTACATTACCAATCATGTAATTTGGTCCATCCTTTCGGAAACGGATTAAGATGATCCCCCAAATAAAATCCATCTTCTCTAACTAGCCAAAAACATCTTCGTGTTTTGCGAAAATCCCATGTCGTGCAATACTTTTCACTTGTATGAAGATCGAAAACATCAAAAAAAGCAATCTTGGAATTCCAATAGAAATGGGCATAGAATAGTGTCCTGTACGAGCTGCAAAAGCTCCAACTTTCCTTATCATTTAATGCAAGTGTATGATTTCCAAGATCATCGTCGCCAGATTGTACATGAACGATGATAGGATCTTTAATTCAGTTATAGATAGAAATGGACCAATGACTAAGCAAACAAAGCTTCTTTGTTGTGTTAGATATAGGAGATGCTATTTGAGTGTTTGCAATTGTAGATGCATTTGTTGTAATAACAAGGTAAAAGCACAAGAAAAATAAGCTCTTCATGATTATTTATCGAGTATATTATAGTATATGAGTATACAAGAAAAGAGCTCTTATATATATACACCCAAAACGTCGGTTATTTGGTCTAAAATAAATAATATTCCATGAATAGTAGGAGTACCATAAAATGATATAAACAAGTATAGTATTCTGTTCATGTCTTAAGAAACCCACAATAAATAATAATCGGTACGTTTCGAGCATCTACTTATTATAATTTACTTGTGTATCCTAAAAAGATATTTTGTCCAAAAGCAGCAGGGTGAAATATTAATATTTTCATTATTCAGAATAATAAACCGAAAAAAAAAATAACTTAGAAACTATTTGTTAGTATTTTACTGATTATTAAAAATCTACCTTTTAATGGTTAATAGATAACCTAATACTGAATGGTTAAGATGTTATATATTAATGATAGCTCTTAATCATTCTGCATCAGTATTAACTCTTAACCATTCAGAGGTTATGAAAGATTAAGAGGTAGACTTTTAATTATGATTAAAAGATAGTCAAACAACCCCTTAGATATGTTGTAACTCACTATATGTGCAAGTTTTTCTTATTTAATTTTTGATTCGTACAGTATGTAAATATATATTTGCACATATATATTTTTAACTTATAATATTACTAATGTTAAAAAAATTTAACATTTTTTATCCTTATAACTTTTAATATTTTATATAATTCTGAACATATTATTATGACACATACTTTTATGTTTCAATGTAAATTTCATTCATAACAAAGTACTACGTAATAATTTAAAATCACTCAAATATATATGTACAAGCTGTCAATCTGCTTTACATTTCTATTCATTACAATTTTTTTTCGTTTTCTTATTATAACTACTAAAATCTAATATTTTTATAACTAAGAAATTGTTGTTACAACATGCTTATTTTTGTCAATGTTTTTTTTTCAATACCGAGTTGCCAACGGTAATAATGTACAAATCATAGAAGAACAAACGTAAGAGCTAAAACTAATTCAAGGTTTAAAATATTAGTTCTTATAAGATTTTGATTATGTTGTTGCAACGTGCTTATGTTTATCTGTGTTATACTGTAATTTTATTCAAGTCAATGAGACGCTCTTATTTTTATCTACTATTTCGATACAAAATAGTAGTTCTTATACTGTAATTTTATGTTAATGTGAATCATCCGTGTGCTTATTTTTATCTACATTTCGATACAAATTTACTTCTATACCCTAATTGGATAATCTGGCTTTATATATATCTACTAGTTCTATTATACGTTGGGTCTTACATAATATAGCAATTTCAGAGTAGTAGATGATAAATTAACTATGAGTAGAGATCAAATCATAGAGTTGAAATAAATGTTTGGAATACACAATTTGACTTGAAGACACATAACATTATTTGATTTTCTCATTGATACTATGATCTCAAATTAGAAATCACAAATATGTAATTAAACATAATTAAGTATAGACTCGAGTAGAAATGAGCACACAATCGAGTTCTTTGATTCGCATCCATGTATATATAAAAGTCGAATGCAAGTGTAAGGTTTCCAAGATCACGTGTGATCGGTGGAGATAAAAATACTTTGATTTTACGAACAACAAGAATCATAAATTATCAAAAAAGTTATGTGATCACTATCACACAAGTATTTAGGACTGGTCGCAAAAATAGCGACCACCCATTTCATAGTTACTCCAAAATAATAAATCTTGATTTAAATGTTGAATGTCATAAGCAACATTAGATTATTTAATATATTAATAACAAAACTAAAATACATTACCAATCATGTAATTTGGTCCATCCATTTGGAAACGGATTATAATGTTCCCCTATATAAAATCCATCTTCTCTAACTAACCAAAAACATCTTCGTGTTTTGCGAAATTTCCATCCCGTGCAATATTTCTCAGCTATATCTTCTTTATAAACATCAAAAAAAGCGGTTTTTGAATTCCAATAGAAGTGAGCATAAAATAGCGTCTTGAAAGTGTCGCAAAAGCCCCAATTTTGATTAGTGTTTAGCGGAAGCGTGTGATTTCCGAGATCATCGTCACCTGATTGTACATGAACGGTGATAGGATCATTAATTCCGTTATAGATGAAGACTTCATAATAACTAAACATACAAGCCTTCTTAGTTGTGTCAGATATCGGAGATGCTATTTGTGTGTTTGCAATGGGAGATGCATTTGTTGAGATAAAAAGGTAAAATAACAAGAAACATAAGGTATTCATGGCTATTGAGTAGGTATATTGGTATATGAGAACATAAGAAAACAACTCATATATAT
>BJCM01200799.1:0-19554 GCA_018326385.1 Flaveria bidentis | reverse complement strand
TAAGACTCGGTTTTCAAGACATCATTATTGATTTAAATGATTAATATTACTCTTTGGGTTGACACATGTTTTGCCATAGTATACATTTCTATTTCATTGTGTTGTTTTTACAATACGCTTCCGCACAGTTTTAAAGTTTGTCTTTGGTTGATTTTATTTAATTATTGCATATAGAGTCGTTCTGAGTAACTATTGACTGTGATCCTGGTTTGTTCACACGCCTCGCGGTAAAACTCCGCACGTGGATTTTGAGGGTGTGACAATAATAATTAATAATGTTAAATTAATGATAATTTAACCGATTATGTGATTGTTGTGTTATGCTTATGTGTTTACGCGATTTAAATGTTAACGGTGAATTTTATCGCGTAATGTGGAAACGTGTGTATTAATTCGTATGTTTTGTGTTTAGTAAAAATAAAACATGTAATTATTATTATTAGTCTATATGTTTATTAATTTAGTTAGAAACACTTTTAAAAAGAGTTTAAAGCTTAATCTTTATAAAAAATACAAATACAAGGGTTAAAGAGTAATTATTGTAAATTAATTAAAACAAAATCCCAACCCTAATTCCCACCCCCCATTCGGCCACAACTTCATCCCCATACCCCCTCCCTCGCTAAATTCGACCAAAAGCAAGCAAAGAAACCTCGGATTGGATCGATTTCAAGCATTAGAAGGCAATAGAAGCATTAAATCTTGTTGCTTTGCAAGAATTAAGGTTAGTTTTGTTGTTTATGTGGGGTTTTTCAAGTTGGCCGAAACCCTAGGTTCGAAAATCTGAGATTTGATGTTGGTTGTTGTTGTTTGATGATGTTATCATGTTAGTTATTGTATACATGTTAGTTAACGTCGATTATGCAAGAAAGTTACGTTTTTGACGTGTTGTTCATAGGTTACTAAGAATAGTAACTTTATTTTTCATGATATGATGATTTGATGTTGTTGAAGGGTTTATGATGATGTATGTATGATAGATTGAGGATATCGATGCTAGAAAACTAAGAATGAATGTTATAGTTTATAAATTTCCAAAAGTAGAAACTTTTGATCATTAAGGTTAGTGAATTATGATGTTTGGATGTTGTTGATCATGCTTAGATGTTGATATGAACTTGAATTGATGTATTATTAATGAATATATGAATACATTGGGTGTTTGATAGATTTTGGGACCCAAAAGGGAAAATTTATTTGCACAAAGTTTGAAAGATGATAGTTTGAGCATGTTTGGGATATTAGGAGCATGTTAGTATGTTCATGGATGAATTTTAATGTGATTGAATATGTTAATTTAGTTGTATGGAATGATTGGATGATCATGTGTGATGTATGGACTTTGATGATCATATATGATGTTGAAGGTTGATTAGTAATTAAGGCATCATGTTTGGGACTGGAAATTGATTATTGTGGTGTATGTTGAATGCAATGAACATGGTTAATGAATATGATTGTGATCATCATACATGCGTGCGAATCTGAGGCCCTTATTTATTAGGATTGGCAGGGTTTAGGATGTGAAGTCGTGAGTGGCTTCACATGGCATGTAGTGCGTGATTTGATCTTTGTGTGGCGTGTTAGTTATGTTATAACTAGTGGGCATGTTAATGTTTTAGATTTACATGACTTGTATGATATTTAGTGGTATGATGATTAAAATAATGCATTGGGTAATGTAGCACCTCATGTGATCCATTTGAATGTTAACCATGTATGTTATATGTTCACGTTTGCTTAATTAAATTATAACTCATGATGTCACCAACGGGTCAAATGGGTCAACTGGGTCAAACATGTTTGTTTTCTAAAACCTTGAGTCTTTGGTTGTGGTGTGTTTAGGGTTCCACATGTTCTCTATTTACACGTACTTATGTACTTACATGATTTAGGTAACCTCTTAAGGTTGTCTGTCCACTCTTTCTTCCAAGTAAACCCTAAGTATTTGTTACGTATATCAGGTGAGTTCATGCCCCACTCTTTACTTAATCTCTTTTGGGGGAGATAGCATACTGGTAATTTACAAACACTTTATATATTTAAGTTGTGTATAATATTAATATAGTGTTGTTTATCATGGGAAAGTCCTCACATTTTCGAATTGTTAATATTGAATAGCGGGGAAACTTGGGTAGTATTACTGGGTCTGACGAGCTCCACCTGTGTGACTCGAGGTCAACCGGGTGCAATTTGTTCTAATGAACATTGTCACGACCTGATAAGTCGTGACAGGAGACAACAACTTATCATAGTCAGCTTCAATTGCGAAATCACTATGAATTAATATTTTTTGTTAATAAATTAGCTATCTGTTACAATACACTACTTATATATCACAACTATTAAATTGTTTATATTTGAACGTTAACTGTTGAACTCACCAACCATTGTGTTGATATTTTTAGTATGCTATTCTCAGGTCGATAACTCTCTTTGTTATTAGGAGCATAACACTGGTCCAACATGCATCCTAAGGCTTTAATTCGTAGATACATTTGTTGTCTTTTATTCATGGGTTTTAAACATTGGGATGGCTCGTGTTTTGAGATATTTCGCATTTTCTTTATACTTTGGATTTGACGCTTCCGCATAGTTTTCAAGTTTGAACTTTGGTTGATTTTATTCTAACGTTGGCATATAGAGTCGTTCTGGGTAACTATTGACTGTGATCCTGGTTTGTTCACACGTCTCGCGGTAAAACTCCACACGTGGATTCTGATGGTGTGACAGATTGGTATAAGAGCCATTGGTTATAAGGAACTAGGTTACATACACACTAGACTATAACCGCACACAGTTAGTTAATTACCTGTTCTTTATATCCTCTGCTGCATACTAATTGGCATACACATCACATCCTTTACAGCATGGCATCGTCATCGAGAACTCCAGGTAAGCGACCGACATCACCTACAGGATCTGAGTCCCCACCTCCCGCACCTATACCTGACTGGCCCCGTCTAGCTTATCCTCGAGGGAAATTGATTGGGATCAACCTTTTGCATCGATGGAGCGTGACCCCCCACGAGACTGGAGTTTCTACCCCAAGTTCGTTGATCACATAATGCATAGGGAGCGCGTACCTATTCTGAGGCCCAGGACTAGGAGCAATGCTCATCAGCCAATGCCTTCACTCTCACGGATGGTGCAGTCCAATGAGCAAATGATTGCTGCACTGGTGGTTGCACTGGATACTGAGCAGTAATGAGTCAGGCGACTTAAAAGTGATGTTTGTACATTGCAGCACGAGGTGTACAAACTACGACATCAAATGGATGAACTCGAGGAGCGACACGGGAAGACCATAAATGGGTGTCACCACATGGAAGACGGTTTTATCACTTAGAGGATGCATAACTGCTCGTGAATAGCGGGATACAGTAGCCGATAACAGAATTGCTACCTTAGAAGCCCAATTGGCAGCGCTTCAGATTGCCATAGCTTCTGAACATCGTTATAGTATAGATTTGGTTTTTGGCTACCAAACTCTATCACGACGACATGTCGTCGCCTTAGGTGCCGCTTATCACGACGACACAAAAGTCGTTGCTGCATTTAGTCGCCATAGGTAATTTTATCATAATTTCAATTATATTTCAGATGACACAAGACTTTTCTTTTAACTATGACGATGGCATGTCGTCGCCATAGGTAAAAACCAATTTTTTATTTTTTTCCTCTAAATAAATCGGCAGCAAAAATGCCCGCCTTTTCTGAAATATCTATCACGATGATATATCGTCGTCATAGCTAATTTTTTTTTCTATTTTCCCTCTAAATAAATTGAAGGGAAATAACCCTGCTTTTTGTAAAACATCTATGGCGACTGTCGTCGCCATAAGGTGTATTTTGTATAAAAATAATAATATTAACAATAATACATTGTGTACTTCTTTATAAAAATAATATTATATTTATTATAATTATAAGTCATAATAATAATAATAAATCTTATATTTATAAAAATAATACTTATAAAATAATAATTATATTAATTACAATTATAAATCATAATAATAATATATTTATTAATTATAATTATAGATAACATATATTAGTTAAATCAAATTATAATCATCAGGCAAAATAACTCTATCCAAGTCTGCATGGTAGTCGATCGTATGCTCAAAGGCGATATCTTCGGGTAAGAAAACATATATCATTTAATTATGTATTATTTATTCTTTTTTGCTATTATGAATATTGTTTTAATAGGAGCAACAAATCGGGACCTCAAGTTATATCGAAACGTAGAGGAGGTCGCATTACAGAGAAGGATTAGGATGGGTCAACTAAAGGGCAGAGAAGATTGAGTAAGCTTAATATGTTAAAAATATTATTATCATTTAATATATTGTGTTTGGTGAATTTGACCCAATATGATCTGTATGCTATACATATTTGAGAAATTGTTTGGTTTTGATAAGTTGTATTCATATCTTGAAAGTTGAGAATTTTATGTTATATTTACTTATGATTTAGCATGGTTTTTTTTCATTTTGTTACATTTATGTTGTTGAAATTTAATAAAAATCTTAATAACTTTTCATTTTGATTCTTTAAAATTGCAGCCAAAATTAAATTAACACATCCAAATGCAAATGGAGGTGGGAGAGTCGTCCGTTAATTAGATGCAATGTTTAGATCTTGCATTAGGAGAAAGACGTAGTCATACGAGAAGTGTTGAATGAAAAGTAAAAAATGTCTCTTGTTATGAACAATCAAGCGGGTCATCATCATATCGGAATGAAGAAATGGAAGCAATAAAGCAACAAATACGAGAAATGCAAGAAAGGATGAATGAATTTGAAAGAAGAAAACATAATCACAATAACGATGAAGATGATGAAGATGATGACAATTAGGAAGTTAATTTGTTTGGGTTGTACAAACTTAAGATATGTTTAGTTTGGTACTTTTGTTTTGTTTCGGATGTAAACTAGAATTGTTTGATCTTCGTTTAAGTATTGGTAATATTTAGGTTTTATTTCTGCGTATTTGATTTGTGTTGAATTTTAGATGTAAAAACCTTAAAAAAAATTTAAAAAATAACTTATTTAACCAGGGATCTTATGGCGATAACATGTTGTCGCCATAGATAAAATTAGAAAATAATTTATTAATTTAATATATTTTTTATTTTTATTATTTATTATATTAAAATACCTATTGCGACAACATGTCGTCACTATAGAGTCCCTGGTTAGATTTTTTATTTTTAATTTTGAATTAAAAAACTAAAAAAATAATAGCGACATGTCTGTAGCGACGACATGTCGTCGCGATAAGTGGCAATGGCGACAAACTTTACCGCGATGACTTTTTTTAACCAATTGCGACGAAACTATGGCTACTAACTTTATAACGACGACATGTCGTCGCAATAGGCTATAGTGACGACATAGGCCACCTATGGCGACGACATTTGTCGTCGCGATAGGGTTAAAATCTTGTAGTGATGTTTGGTCAACAAAAACTTCAACAACAAAATAGGTAAACTTTGTGGTCAATTGCAAAATGATTTGTAGTTTTAAATAAGCTTACATTACAAGAATTTGAGGCCTATAGCGACAAACCTATGACGATCACAAGGTCTAGTTGTTATAGGTTACCCTAAGGCGATGGAATGTTTTCGCCGTACGACCAATAAGGTTTTTGGCTATTTAAGACCTAAGGTGACGGCAAGTTGTTGCCTCAGGGGAATCTATCGTGACAACATGAAGTCATCATCAACAATGGTTGACATAGATATACATTCCTAACAGTTTGATTTATTTTTAACGATATTGCAATTTTTAAAAACTATATACCCCTATGGACACGACATAGTGTTGCCATAGGTTAATTTTTTCCCTTTCTTTCCTCAAAAATAGTTTGGAGGGAAAAGATCTCGTCGTTGTGAAACATGTATGACGACTAACGATGGTTATTGTAGGTGGAAAAGTTTTATTATTTTTATTTAGTTATTATTATTATTATTAATTTACATACATATTTTTGTTATTATTATCATAAGCATTATTATTCCAAGTAATAATAATAATATTATAAAAAATATAATGTTTACCATTAATAATTATAGACATATAATGTGAAATTAGGGTCAAATATGATCGATTATGATAGTTGAGGTTAAATACATACATCAAAAGTTATATATGATCTAATTATGATTCTCGGTGTAACAACCCACCATTAGGTTATATTTTCAACTTTGAATCTCATGCATTATTACCGTTACCGCTACTAGTATTGCTTTATTCTTTCTTTGATTATAATTATTATTGCATGTTCTATCCTTGGATAATTCCTTTAAGTCTAGCCTTAGGGTAGAATAATTAAATGTTTCTAGAAAATATAATTAGACACCTTAAAATTTTAGAACTTAATTGAAAGCAAATTAATTATGTGTACACATAGTACACATAATTCATGCATATGATAGATAACACTTAAAAACACCTAATTAGAAATTACAATTAATATTACTATGCTATACAACAAAACTACACTATATAATATTAACTTAAAAAAAAAGAAATTTAAACCCCACTACCCTCCAAATTGGCCGCTCCCACTCACCCACTCACACACTCCTTTGATCTCCTCTAACACTCCATTCCATCTCTACCTTTTCAATACATGCAAACTTTATTTTTTTAACTAGAAATTATGTTTTGTAACTGTTACATCGTTTGGTGTAACTAATGGCTAAAATCCTGGTACGTCACGCGCCTAACAGTATTACCCCATTTGTGGAAATTGGGGGTGTGATAGATTGGTATCATAGCCTATGGTTATAGCAAACTAAATTAAATTTGCATTGCATTTAGACTATAGTCGGCTGCCTTAGTTACTTGTATATAAACACGATTAGTTTTGTTGTTAGTCTTGTTTGCTTTGTTTGCTGGATTGTTTGACATTGCTTATTTCCTGTGAGCGGTTTTTTGCAGGAATGACATCATCATCCTAAGCGCCTTCATCTCTTCTTCTCGAGGCAAGAGGACTATTTACTACGATCATATACCTTCCTCTGAGGGTCCATGCATTTGGCCACTACGTTATAATAAGAGATTTGATTACGATCAATCCTTTGCTTTAGCAAATTACCCACCGGTTCAGAGGTGGGAGTGTTACCCTTAGTACATGACCGACCTCATTTTAGAAAAGAATGTTCCCTCACCTTTGAGAACCGACCTCGCACTAGGTCTACCCCTTGTAGGGACTCTGATGTTCCTATGTTACTACCACTTTCTTGCCCTCCAGAGCAGGCCATAGATGCTTTGGTAGCCACTACACATTTGGAGCGTAAGCGTGTGGCTGAACTTGAGCAGGAAAACGGGGAGCTGAAGAAGACATCAAGCAAGACTGCAGAAGAACTCAAACAACTCAAGATTCGGTTCGATAACTTCGTGGAACATTACAACGACCTGGTGGATCGTGTTAATGGACTGGTCGGGCGGATCGATAGCGTGACCAATGACTAGAAAACCTGGAATCCCATGTATTTTTTTAGAACGCAGTGCCAGAACCAGAAAAAGAAAACCCGAGGAGGAACCAGAAGTGACACCTGAAAAAGAAGAAGATCCTGAAGAAGAACTGGAAAAAGCACCAGAGGAGGAAGATCCAGAGGAGGAACCAAAAGAAGAGCCCGAGAAACAGCCCGCGACGAACTGCAGAACAACGACGAATCCATTTGATTCCCACTGATTTCCTTGCCTATTCATTTCCTTTTATTTATTTTATTCCATTGGACTTTGTTCTTTCTCACACATAGATGGGAAGGGTTGTTTCCCATCCGACTGATGTTTTGGGTTTTAGTATTTGGTTTAATACATTGTAGACGTATTTACAATGTGTTTAATCGAAATTATTATTTGAACTCATTAGTTGTATGTGTGCTAAATTTTTTAAATTACTTGTACTTAAATGAAGTAGATATATTGAATATTATATAATTTTGTATGTTGTAATTGTTAAGAACTAGTAATTTTCCCCGTGCTTCGCGACATGTTTTTCGTGAATGTCTAACTTACACTAGATAGCAACGTATATAAACCATCCAACCTGGATGAGAAACTAAAGATCAGAGAGCAATTTAAAATTGCAAAATGGAATTTTAAAATTGCAAAACAATTTTCTCCTAACACATGTCCTAGTTGTTCCTGACTATTGTGTTAATTTACTTTTTGTTCATAAATTGACTAGAGATAATAAGTTATAAGTCTTATTTAATGAAACTAACTGCTATGTTCAAGATTTGAGATCAAAGTTTTGGTAACTGGTAGTCAAAGTGAGTGTCTTTATTTCTTTGAAAAAGATGGGCATATAATGAAGATGTGTTTCAATAGTTCAACTAATATGAATCTATGGCATACTAGTTTAGGACTTCCTTGTGCTTCATGTCTTCAAAGATACTTTAAATATTGAAATCATAAAGGTGTCTTGACCTTGTGAAGTGTTTCATAAAGCCAAGCAACATAGGATTCCTTTTTCTTTGAGTGATCATGTCTCAAATCATATTGGTGAACTTGTCTATTTAGATTTGTGGGGTTCGTACAAAGTTACTAGCAAAGTAGGTTTCAAATATTTTTAACAATTGTTGATGATTTTTCACGAGCAGTCTGGGTTTACTTAATTAAAATCAAAGATGAATTTTTTGAGTGTATAGTCAAAATTTATGATCTTATTAAAAATCAATTTGCAAAAAGTGTTAAAATATTTCGAAGTGATAATGGAACAAAATTTGTGAATAATCAATTATCAACCTTTTTTGAGTCGAAATGAATTTTGCATCAAACTTCATGTACTCATATAACTAAACAGAAACATATACATTTGTTGAATATGACTAGGTCTTTACTGTTTCAAGGGGGAGTTCCTCTTAATTATTTGTTTGGATCCCTTCATCCGTCCTTTTAGGTAAGAGTCCTTATGAGGTAATGTTTGGTTTCAAACCCTCTTTAAAACACTTAAGGAATTTTGGTTGTCTTTGTTTTAGTTTATTTTAAATAATTCAAACAAGTTTATAGTCATGTTGAAAAATGTGTATTAATTTGTTATTCTAATGTTAAAAGGGTTATAAACTATGGAGTCTTGAAAATAAAACAACCCTTTTTCTAAGAATGTCAAATTTTATGAAGAAAATTTTCCTTTCAAACAAAATAAGGAAAACCTATTTGAAATTGAATTAGTTGAAAACATTTGAACAATGTGAATTTCTTTGACAAAATTAAGCCAAACAATGAGTCCTCAAGTGTATGATGAGGAGAGGGTGATGTCTCAAAAGATTGTCTATGAAGACTAGCAGCCAGTTGAGTCAAGTAGAACTGTTAGCGAGATTGTCTAATTTGACTAGTAGCCTAACAACTCTAATAGGAATAATGGCGAGGCAGGTAACACAGAAGCTACTAATGATGAGTTTGAGGGTCAAAGATCCATGCCTCGTTTTACATCTAGTCTAAATAAAACTATTGAACCTACTTGTTTTAATGAAGTTGTGAATGACATTAATTGGGTTCAAGCTATGAACTCTAAAATGGAGGCTTTACATAAAAATAATACTTGATTCTAGTTGACCTTCCTTTCGGAAAAAAGCCAATAGGGTGTAAATGGATATTCAAAATTAAATATAAGGCAAATGGAGAGATTGAGAGATATAAGGCCAGACTAGTAGTGAAAGGGTATAATCAACGAGAAGGTATAAATTTTGATAAAACATTTTCACCGGTAGTAAAAATAGTCACTATCATATGTATCATTAGTCTAGCTGTTGAAAATGGGTGGCCTTTATTTCAATTAGACATTAATAATGTCTTTCTTTATGGTAATATAAATGAAGATGTGTATATTAAGTTACCTGAAGGTTAATATTCAAAAGATGAAACCAAAGTTTGTAAGCTAGTCAAATCTTTGTATGGCTTAAAACAAGAGCCTAGAAAATAGTATGAAAAATTGACTAGTGTTTTACTTGAAAATGATTTTGTCAAAGTATGTGTGCTCATTCGCTGTACATAAAGTCAAGTAACTCTGTGTTTGTTGCTCTTCTTGTTTATTTTGATGATATAGTTATAACTAGTAATAGTGAAAGTGAAATATCTAAGTTAAAAAGTTTTTAACTAAAAAAAATTTTGGTTAAAGATTTGAGAATCTTAAAATATTTTTTGGGTATAGAAGTTTTGTATTCCGAGAAAAAAATTTGTTTTTATCAAAGAAAATATTGTCTAGAATTGTTGAATGAATTTGAATATTTGGGTTGTAAACTATACCCCTATTTAACAAAGTTTTATTCTTTCATCTAAATCAAAACAAGATGAACCAATATTTTCTAATGTTTGTAGGAAAACTAATTTATCTTTCTTTAACGCGTTCGAATATATCTTATTTTGTTCAATATCTTAGTTAGATCATGCATTCTCCAACAAATTCTCACTTGAAAGTAGCATTACGGCGTTTGCGACATCTAAAGTCTTCTCCTGGTAAAGGTATCTTATTTAGTAAGGGAAGTTTTGACTTGTCTGCTTATACTGATTCTGACTGGGAAAGTGTATGGTCACAAGAAGATCTGTGACCGGGTATTATATTTTTCTGGGCAACTCCTTGATTGGCTGGTAAATCAAAAAGCAAAGTACCGTATCTCAGTCTTCTATAGAAGCAAAGTACCGAGCCCTTTGTTCAGTCATATGTGAGTTAATATGGTTACAAAATATTTTTAAGAAATTACAAGTAAATGTAAAACCAACGTTTTCACCACTGTTTCGGATCGGCCGGTCCGACTGGCCCAATCGGGATTCAGCATGCTTAGAAATCCAATTAGATATGACTCGTTTTATGTTGAGCTGACCGACCGGTTGGAAGCGAACTGAAGGTCGGACTGGCAATCGCCGAGCGAACGGTCGGACATGTATCTCTTCGATTTGTGACCATCGAACGATGTTTCAGACGATAGATTTTTAAAAGTAAATAAATTTAAAAATTTAACAATTTATCACTTTTTGTACTTTTTAATATTCTACTCTTTATAATTTATATACTTCTTAATATTCTACTATTTGTAATGTCGTCCGGTTCTTAAAACCGGTTCGACCGGTTCAACCAGTGAATCTTTAAGTTGTCCGGTTCATAATCCGATAAATTTCTGAAAACATTATGTAAAACTACCAATTAAAGTCTTTTATAACAATAAGGCTGCTATAGCCATGGCAACAAACCCTGTATTTTACGATAGAACAAAACATTTTAAGATAGATTTACACTATGTTCGTGAAAAGGTATCTGTAGGAGTTACTAAAATCAAAAGTATAGATTCAAAACTACAAATGGTTTTATAAAAGGTTTAAGTGTTAGCCAACAAGAGTTTTTTGTAAATAACTTGGCCTTTTGGATATGTTTACAGCCTGAATTGAGGTGGGAGTGTTAAAATATTTAATAATTCTTCAATTCATCGGTTTTCATTTTTTGCCTTGTTTTATATCTCACTTTTGGGTTAAGATGCCTTTTTTACAAGTTCTCATATTTTGAGGTCAAATGATGGCATCTTTTGTATGTCTAAGGGTGCTTTGTGGATTTTCATCTTTATATGATATATTTCAACAAAAAGGGCAAGGATAGTCAACATCCATTTCCAATTCATTATTTGTTATCATCTCCCTGATCATCATTGTTGTCATCTCCTCAAATCATTAGTTATTTCCATTTCATCTTATTCATCTTGGCTATAAAGGTTCACCTCATGTTGTAGTTCAAGACACCCATTGTATTCCATTTCTTCTATATCGTTCTATGCTAATAAAGCCCTAGAACTTTTGTCTTGCTTTTATTGTATTCAATCAAAGCCTTGTTAAACTTTTCGGATTTACGAATTGAAGTAATGCAAAAGTAGATCTAATATTTGATGTTTCAGTTTGGTTTGAGGGATGTTTGCAACAAAATTGTATTTGCAATTAATCCTTTCTTTCATCGGTGATTCTCGTAGTTCATTTTAACAATGGTTAGGTTTATCCATTTTAACAATCAAAGAACCATTATGTTAACATACCCACCCATAAACTTTTGTTCAATTTCCAAAGCTTGTGTAAGTTGATTTTAAAGTATTAACATCATTTTTACGTAGCAATCTGTGAGTGTTTAGGTGATATATATATCTTTTAGTGGCCGTTAAAAAATGGAATATAAAGAAGTTCTATTTGGAGGAATGTGATAGCGCTTATAGGTTTTCCCCATCACTCTTTTTATACAACCCGTGTAACATACGAGTCTAAAAGATATACATGAGATATAAACTCATCCGGTCACCACCAAAGCTCTATACAACCCAACGAAACCATACCTAGATGTGACGGAGTCTGAGTTGCCACCGTTGCCTTCATAATCACCAAGATTAAACCACTTATCACAACCCCCTGAAACATGAAACCTTAATATACCGTCATTGATATCATAAGTCTTCTACCATTCGCTTATTTCTAGATTGAAGATTTTCCAATATTGCTACCACTGGGTTTCTCCTTAAACCACCAAACCATTGTTATCACTGATTTGCCCTGGCATGTTTTTTTTTCTTCTTTCTATCTATTCTCATTCAAGGATCTTACTTTCGTTTGAAAATGTTTCTATGGTGTGCTGTTACATGGAAAAAGAAAATTAGGGGTGATAATCTAAAAATTTTAGGATGAATTAGTGGGAAAGTTTGAAGAGATGAGGATGGAAAGAAGGAAACTTTTATAAGCTAGACGTCACTAAAAACGTTGTCAAGGCAATTATGACATATGTAAAGTATCATTAAAATTATGAATTATGGACAAAATCTAAATGCAATTAAAAGTATGTGATAGGCAAACATGGCATACGCAATGTGCCATTAAAACCTACATTACTGGCACAAATGCTAGTGTCACTAAAAGTTTTTGCCACTAATTAATATTTTCCTTTAGTGTCAGCATCAAAGTCATCACATCATCAATTATTTAATCAAAGTAGTGGGCGTGGTGGATTTCCCTTGGAATGGTGGGTGAGCCTGGTCATCAGCGCTATCTGTGTTCGCAGGCGTGGATGGCCTTTCGTCATTGGGTTTACCCGGGTGACCGGGCTTAAAAATTATTCGTTGGCCGTTTAAAAATAAATCAAAGTAGTGAGCAGTGGCAGAGGATAGTAGGGGTCTGGTGGGGGATGCTGCCCCCTCTTTTTTTTTCGTCATTACTGTTAAATGTTTAATAAGACTATTTTAAAAAAATCTGGTTTTTCCGTCTATAGTGTTAGCATCAAAGTCATCACATCATCACGTAGAAGCTATTTAATTAAAGTCTTGTTTTTTAAAAAATCTGGGTTGTAATTATTGAGGTGGTTTTAATAATATTATTTTAAAATATTTCACCTGTTATAGTTTAAAAAAACATAATGATTTAAAATATTTTGTTTAAAAATGTTAAGTTTGTTTTAGAAAATTTCATATTGTATAGAACTTTAGTTTTTGTTATTTAGATTTTAATTAAAAGATGTGATTTTTTTCTTCATAAAATCTAATTTAAAAAAAGATAGTTTGTTTTTTAAAAAAAGTTATATAAGTGAGATAAAAATATAGCAATTAATAATATTTATTTTTAATAAAATAGAAACTTTTATATGAATATTTAAATTACTATAATACCAGTGTGAATGTCTAGAAAAAGAACAAATGACAAAAAATAAGTTAAGATTGTTTTATTAGATGTTATAGATTAATTAATAATAATACTATTTAAATCTTCTTTATATGAAAATAGTATTTTTAATAAATTAATAAAAAGATTATTTTATTAATGTTATTTCTAGTTGATTTGGTTGAATTGTATTAATCCTAGCTGAAATGTAAGGTTATAATAACCTTAAAATTATAAGTGGCATTTTCCTTGTTTGTGTCTAGACCAAGCTCATATTTTGTTATTCCTAACCAATTCAATATACATCTCTCTGTACATTTAAGGGCATTTATGAAGAACCAAAGTTGAAATGGGGAGGGGCGTCTAGAAAGGTGAACAAAGCAGATATCACTTTAAATTGGGTACAACTACTAAAGATAGCAATGCTTGAAATGAGTGGACTAGACAACATTCATAATGATAATATCAGGTTAGTTTTACTTTTTAATTGGTTATTGTAAATTCTTAGTTAAATGTAAGGGGTAACTTGTTGAAAGCTTTAAACAAGATGAATTTAAATGATTTTGGTGAAATTGCATATAACTAATTATATTAATGATATTTCTATGTACACATGATTCATATAAGGAGCGTCGGCTGTTAGCGACCTACCGTGATGATTAGGCCCTACACACGATGTATGACCAACTCACTAGGGTACAAGAGGACATGGCAGCTATGACGTAGAGAGTGGAGGCAACGGAGCAGAGGGCGACCCAAGCAGAACAACACGCGATAGTGGCTGAGGAAAGAGTGATGGATGCAATCGCACATTAACAAGCGAATCGATGCAATCGCACATCAACAGGCGAATCGTAACGCAGAAGGATCTGAAGTAAATGGAGGCAATGCCAGTGGCACAGGAGGTATCATAATGTTTGGCGTAACTAAAGACTTAAGATACAAAGGTGATTGTTAATGTTTAATTATTATTATGACTGTGATTAAACCTATAACACATGATCTCATGCCAACAACAAAGGTTGTTCCTACAAGTTTTTTCTGAACTGTAAACCGTTTGACTTTCGCGATAATGAAAGAGCTGTTGGTTTGGTCCGCTGGATAGAGAAGATGAAGTCCGTTCTGCGAATCAGTAACTGTGCTGAGGAGAATAAGACGGAATTCATCACCTGTACCTTAGAAGGTCAAGTACTCACTCGGTGGAATGCTCATGCCTAGACTTTGGGTATTGACGCTACCTATCAAATCACTTGGGATGAGAAACAAATGTTGACCGATGAATATTGCAATTGCAAAAACTTGACGTTGAATTCCGGAACCACACCATGAAGGGTGTAGAAGTTACAAGCTACACCACTTGATTTCATGACCTTGGTCGTCTATGCCCTGACATGGTTAACCCAGAGTTCAAGCATGTGGAAATGTACATTTGGGGCCTTGCAACCCAAATTCAGAGCATGGTGACCTCATCCACGCCAACCACCATCCAAGAAGCTATCAGGATTGCTCATGACCCGACTGATCAAGTTGTACGTCAGGGAGCGTTTGTGAAGAAGATGGTAGTGTAAAATAACTTTGACAACAAGAGGAAGTGGGACAACAATCATGGTCAAAATATTCCGCATCAAAACCAAAACAAACAAGTGGTTGTTAGGGCTTTCACTGTTGGCCCATATGAGAAGAAGACAAAAGGTGGGTATGTTGGAAACCTACCTAAGTGTAACAAGTGTAACTTTTATCATCTAGATGCATGTGGAGATTCCATGTGCCAGAAGTACAAACGTTTTAGTTATGCGACTAAAGACTAAAAAGCCCAACCCTGCTCCTAAAACAGTAAACAATTGTGCATGCTTTGAATGTGGTGTTACCGGGCATTTTCGCAAGGATTGTCCGAACTTGAAGCAAACTAGTGGAAACAACGCATGTGGTCGAGCTTTTGTGGTTGGAGCTGGAGAAGCTCGACAGAACCCAAACGTTGTTACGGGTACGTTTCTTGTAAATAATCTCTATGCATCTATCCTATTCGATACGGGTGCCAATAGGAGTTTTGTGTCTAGCAAATTTAGTCCATTGCTTGAAATTACTCCTACCAGTTTGACTTCTAAGTATACAATAGAGTTAGCTGATAGTAAGTTGATTGAAATCGACAAAATCATACAAGGATGCACTCTCAGCTTAGCGGATCACACGTTCGATATAGATTTGCTACATGTAACTAGGGAGTTTCAACATTGTTATTGGCATGGATTGGTTGTCGGAAAACCAAGTGGAAATCCTTTGTCATGAGAAGATCATTCGCATTCCACTTCCGAGTGGAGAGGCCATATCGATTCAAGGAGAAAAGTATGGTACAGTGTTAAGGAACAAATCATGTATAAAGGCCCAAAAGTACTTAGGGCTATCATGCAATCTTGACGCACGTAGTGGAGAAGCAATCCGGGGAGAAAAGAATCAAGGATATACCCATCGTGCATGACTATCCGGAAGTCTTTCCCGAGGACTTTCCCGGACTGTCACCTCAAGGCAAGTCGAATTTTGAATTGACGTGGTACCTGGAGCTGCTCTAGTAGCATGACCCCCATACCAACTAGCACCGTCAGAGATGCAAGAGTTGTCTAATAAATTACAAGAATTGTTAGATAAAGGATTCATAAGACCAAGTTTCTCACCCTCGGGAGCCCCGGTCTTGTTTGTCAAGAAGAATGATGGATCTTTTCGAATGTGCATCAACTACTAAGAGTTAAACAAACTCACAATTAAGAACCGATACCCTTTCCCTCGAATCGACGACTTATTCGACCAACTTCAGGGATATAGTTACTACTCGAAGATTGACTTATGTTCGGGATATCACCAATCACAAATCCAAGAGGAAGATATCCCCAAGATCGCATTTCAAACTCGTTATGGCCACTATGAGTGCATGGTCATGCCATTTGGGTTAACCAATACACCAGCTGTATTCATGGATCTCATGAATAGAGTGTGCAAACCCTATTTGGATAAATTCGTGATCGTCTTCATCAATGACATCTTAATATACTCATGAACCAAGGATGAGCACGAGCAACATCTAAGGTTAATCTTGGAACTACTCAAAAACAAGAAATTATATGCCAAACTCTTAAAATGTGACTTCTGGAATCGAGAAGTGTAATTTCTCGGGCATGTAGTTAACGAGAAAGGCATACATGTTGACCCCTCCAAGATAGAGGCCATTAAGAATTGGGAAGCACCTAAGACCCCGACTGAGGAGCGATAATTCCTAGGTTTGGCAGGTTATTACCGAGCTTTATCGAAAATTTCTCCAAAATAGCCCAACCATTGACAACCTTGACTCAGAAAGACAAGAAATTCGATTAGGGTGATAAGCAGGAAGCGACGTTTCAATTATTAAAGTGGGAACTGTGTTGCGCACCAATTTTGTCCCTACCAAAAGGAAATGATCGTTTTGTGGTGTACTGCGACTCATCACAACAAGTACTTGGTTGTGTCCTGATGCAACACGACAAGGTTATTGCTTACGATTCTCGACAATTGAAAGTGCATGAGAAAAATTACACCACTCACGACCTTGAATTAGGAGGTATTGTTTTTGCACTAATGATTTGGTGACACTACCTGTATGGTACCAAGTGTACTATATTCATTGATCATAAAAGCCTACAACACATCTTCAATCTAAAGGAACTAAACATGAGACAACGCTAGTGGGTCGAGTTACCAAACGATTATGACTGTGAGATTCGTTATCATTCTTGAAAGACGAATGTTGTAGCAGACGCTCTGAGCAGGAAAGAACGAACCAAAACTTTACGGGTACGAGCATTGGGAATGGCGATCCATACGAGTCTAACTACTCAAATTTGAGATTCCCAGTCTGAAGCACCGAAAGAAGAAAATTTGATAAATGAATATCTTCACGACATGGATAAGCAATTTGAGATCAAGTCTGATGGAGCTCGTTACTTCATGAACCGAATTTGGGTGCCAAATTGTTGAAACTTAAGGAATCTTGTGATGGATGAGGCACACAAATTTAGATACTCCATCTACCTAGGATATGATAAGATGTATAAAGATCTGAAGAAGTTGTACCGGTGGCCTAATATGAAAGCCGACATAGCCACCTATGTTAGCAAGTGCCTCACATGTTAAAGGTTAAGTTGGAATATCAGAAACCGTCTAGATTGCTGTACCAACTGGTGATCCCACAATGGAAATGGGAGCAGATTTCCATGGACTTTATCATGAAATTACCCAAGACTTCCACTGGTTATGATACGTTTTGGGTAATTATGGATCGACTGACAAAGTCTGCTCACTTTCTACCAAATAAAGAAACTAATAAATAGAAAGGTTGATAAAGGTTTATCTCAATGAGGTTGTTTCAAGACATGGAATATCGATCTCCATTATCTCCAATCGAGACAGTCGATTTACCTTGAAATTTTGGCAATTATTACAAAAGGCTTTGGGTACACGGTTGGACATAAGTACCACATACCACCCTGAAACGGATGGTAAGAGTGAACAGACCATTCAGACATTGGAAAACATGCTTAGGCTTGTGTGATAAACTTTAGAAACCGTTAGGATACTCATATACCCTTAGCTGAGTTTTCTTACAATAACAGTTATCACACTAGTATCAAAGCTACACATTTGAAGCACTATAAGGAGATAAGTGTCAATCACCACTATGTTGGATAGAGGTTAGCGATAGTCAACTCACTGCTCCCGAGATCATACACGAGACCATAGAGAAGATCGCTCAATTTTAGAACCGACTCAAAGCCGCGAATGACCGTCAGAAAAGCTACGCTGACGTGAGACGTAAACCATTGGAATTCCAAGTGTAAGATTAGGTTCTAATTAAAGTCTCAACTTGGAAAGGAGTCATTCATTTTGGCAAACGTGGTAAGCTAAACCCTAGATACATTGGACCATTTGAAATCCTAGCTAGGATTGGTCTTGTAGCTTACAAGCTCAAACTTCCTCAAGAACTTAGTAGTGTTCATGACACTTTCACGTGTCAAATCTGAAAAAGGGCTTGACAAATGAAACTCTAGTTATACCACTTGATGAGGTTCAGATTGATGAACAACTTTAATTTATTGAGAAACCTGTGGAGATCCTAGATCGAGAGGTAAATAAGATGAAATGAAGCCGCAATCCCATAGTGAAAGCCTGATGGAATTCCAGACCAGGACCCAAATTTACTTGGGAACGCGAAGACCAAATAAAGCTCAACTACCCTTACTTGTTTGAAACCCTGGCATCTGGAGACAACCCTATTCAGGACGAATTTCTTTATAACATGGGGAGTATGTGACAACCGCAATTTTAGGTCAATACCCGGCCTGGACTTGGTTATGATTACACCTATAATATTTTATTTTCAATTTAATTACATCTACCAAAGTCGTTTTTATGCATTGCAAACTTTCACGCATAACATTTCATGCATCGGTAATTCGGCGTAATTACCATTTTTACACACGATACAAGCACACATGAACGTTGGTGACATTTAATATATATGTGTCAATACATACTTTAAAGTATCTTAGATTCCATATTAAAT
The DNA here is from genome assembly GCA_018326385.1 of Flaveria bidentis. Lineage (NCBI taxonomy): Eukaryota > Viridiplantae > Streptophyta > Magnoliopsida > Asterales > Asteraceae > Flaveria > Flaveria bidentis. The sequence goes on along the minus strand of BJCM01200799.1, from coordinate 327 downwards.
ACATTAGAAAAAATTAAAATATTTAATATTTCACAAACAAGGTGTTTCAAATATTTTGTGAAGTATTATTCTTGAAACACCTTGTTAAATTGATAAAACGCATGTAACGGAACTACTAGATAAATGAGTTATTATTTACATATCATAAATATTAAAATGTATGATATTATATGATTTCTTATAATAATTTTTATATATTTTAAAAAGTAAAAAATAAAAATATAAAAATATATAAAAATTATCATAGTGCAACAAATACCACCCAAATATCTCATACTATACAAAAATTGAAATCAACCCAACCCCCACCCCCATAGCCATCCCCTT
>BJCM01200797.1:0-16354 GCA_018326385.1 Flaveria bidentis | reverse complement strand
AGGAACCATCTTGACCACCTTCACCCGTTACCGTCTGTTTCACCAATTCTTCATAACCCGATAAATCAATTCCAATTTTTTTCCCCAATTCGATAGTACCACATACCTCTGCATCCACGTCTGTTTCACGTGAGTTGCCAATCTTCCCCTCATCGGCCTCCTTAATACCTCCATGATCATCTCCCAGATTCATAATTATCGGATGGTTTTCACCCCTTTCCAAGTTTATCCATGTATCTTTATCACCATCAGAGTTTTGCCCATTTTCTATCCCAGACATTATTCCATTCGGCTGCTCCAAATCCCTAACATCAGGCATATCGAAGTCCAATGGGCTGACCCACGCTGGGCTCCTGCATCTTCTGGGTCGCTTTCTAGAAGCTGGAGTTGGACCATGGGCCTCATCTAATAAATTAGTCGGCCCAGAAAAATTAACTTGGCCCACTCCATTATTAAATTCCCAACTTGTTTCATTCACCTCGTTTGCCTCCCCCACCTTCTCGTAAGTTGTTTCCTCATTAATTCCCTTGGAATCAACCATCCCATGCCCATGCATTGAACCGTCATACGTCCCTTTAGTTACCTCCGGCCTTTTCACCGGTGTTTCCAAATCCGGTTGCCCGGAGTCGCCCTTATCCGACGGGGGTCTAAACTCCCCATCCTCCATAGCTTCGTCATGAACAGAAACGTTAACACTTTCATCATCAGTTTCAGACGCGTCCGTCCATTCAGACGGGGAGTTGCCAAAGAAACTCGGAACCCACGACTTGAGTTCCTCCACGACCCAGACCCGGTACTTCTTCCCTCTCCAATTGACCTGAATTTCTTCCTCAATTCGGGACCCTATTTTTGTTAAAATGAAGCAGTCTCCTGAGGAGTTATCGGAGTGCTTTATGAAAATCCCGACGAGTGAACTTTTGATCCAAACATTTCCCCTATCCTGTCATAATTCTCCTCGTCCCGAAGCATGACTGGTAATCCCACCACTCTGATCCCCGCTATTCTATCGAACTCGATATCTTGGCCATTTCACACCACAGCTTCTGTTAAATATTTCCCCCACACTTCTTCTTTTTTGGACAAGAATTCCTTAACTAGCACCCGAGTTTTAAAGATAATCAACATCCTTAGGCCTCCAATATACGAGAAGGTAACATTCGAATACCCAGCCTGCGCCATCATCACCTTTGCTTGACACAAGGCTTCCACATTTCATGCAATCCCTAGGATCGTTCTTCCAACCACCACCTTCGGATAATTCAGATCCGGACATTCCAAATTAATTTCCTTCATTTTCCTTGTTTCGGCCTCCTTACCCCTTTAGTCACCACCTCCCTATACGTCGGCCTTCTCGTTTCACCTTCTGACGGTTGATTCTGAATGTTTCCTCTCTGTGTCTGTACTTTCCTTTCATACACTACCTTCCTACTATCTAGTGCCACCCCTTTTCTGTCGAACATAGCCACAGACACCGCTAATACAGCCCCGTGAACTCTAGTACCATTCATTTTTTCCGCAAATCTCACTATGTCTCCCACACCTTTGAACCGGATGAACCCAAAACCCATACCCCCAACGTCCTTCTTCCTTGCCACGTATGCGTCCGACATCATTCCAAAATGCTTGAATGCTCCCCACAAATCACTAATACGTACACCGTCTGGTATGTTTGATACATAGAATGATGATTCCTTCGGCGGATTCCGGCGACCTCTCGGCTGCCCCCTCTCGACTTTTGTTTCACTTTTTTCCTTCTGAATCATTATTCCTCTGATCGAATTAAGTTTTTGCTTGAGGTTGGAAATCCTATTTTTACATTTTCAAGATAGAAAACGTGTGTGAGATAAAAAACGTGTGAGAGATAGAAAAAGTTAAATAAAAAAACGTGTGAGAGTTAAATACTTAAAAAAACACAACAAACTAAGTGATTATACTTCTCATTTCAATAAAATTCCCCTAAAGAAAGTATGTAGTCCAACCATAATGAAAATTTTTGAAACCGCCCTATAAATAACTCTTCCTAACCGGTGTACCCGATGAATTTTCACTAGGTCAAGACACATTTTAACACCCTAGTTTTAGGGGCGTGGTGTTCCCACTCAGGGTCGGGTTTTTCCAGGTACTTGGTATTCCGCGGTCCCCATATTGTATCCCCTTATAATATAAATATTTGATTACAATTTTTTACCCTCTAGTTTTGTTTGTTTTATCTTCCAATACAAACATATTTTTTTTCTTCTTTTGAGTTTACAGTTGCTGTCTGATGTGGGTCTTGAAAGAAGATTTTGGTTAAAATATGTGTAATTACGCATTGGTTTAAATTATGCGTGATTACGCGTTGGTGGTGGTCAATGAAAGTGGTGGTAGATAGGGGTATTCATCGGATCAGTAACTGATTATTCGGATCAGACTATTCGGATTTGAAAATTTTATGACTACATCCAAAATCAAACCCGATCCAATTCGATTAATGATATTTCTTTCCGATCAGAATAATTTGAATAAAACCAAATAAACCATATAGCAATTTTTTCCTAATTTGTGTTCCTATTCTTTTACTAATTTTTTATTGTTATTATTTTATAAGTTATCTCCTTACTGTTTCTGTAAGCCTCAACTGGAGAAATGAACTTATTTTTACATTCGTTTTCTGGTCAGGTTTCGCTTTTTGGTGTCCCAAAATTACAATAAAATATATAAAACCAAAAAATACAAATTTAACTTGGACGCTTTTTTGACTTGAAACATAATAGTCAATTGTATAGAACCCGAAGATTAGAATCTTTAATCTAAAACTACAATCAATTAGTGTATAATTATTTAAAACTATAGGATTTGAATGTGTCAAGATTATTAAGTATTCAGTTGAAAACATAATAGATAGTTGGGTATTAAGTATTAGGCTAGAAATACAGTTGAGTTCTTATTTGGATTAATCGAATATTCGAATAATCTAAATAACCTTAATTAAAAGTTATGATATCCAAAATCAAATCTAAAATTCGAATAAGTAATTCAGATTCAAACGAGATCCGATCCAAATATCTTAATAAGGATTCAGATCGATCTATTTGAATTCGAATATGGATCAGATTTCAGATGTTTTCGAATATCAGTTTTTTTTAACACCTCGAGTGGTAGGTAAAGTTGTGGATGGTTAGGCCACTACCTCTTTCATCCACATTGTGGTGGTGGCTAGCTCTTAAAAGCTTCGATTTGAATAGTGCTTTGGCACTGGTCGAGTTGGTGCAGGTGTAAGAATAGGTGGCGGCATAGAGAGGCCGTGGGCATTCTTTGTTGTAGTAGGCTAGCAATGGTGAAAAGAGTTAGATGGACAAAAGGGGGGAGGGGGGTTTGATTATTAAAAAAAATCATAGGTAAAGTTGGTCTAACTTAGTTTTTACAATATTATGTTTGCGTATAACCTGATTTAAGAGTGTTGAAAAACCTAACTTGTAGAAACGTCCAGACTATCTAACCAAGCCTAACAGAAAGAAAAAAAACTATTCTAGTAACAATTAAATCTTTGAATGAAAATAGTTAAAATATAATATATTTAAGCATTTGCTAAAATTAGCATAAAAATATTTTAAGAAAAATATAATTACATTTCATAAAAAATCCAACCAAAAAAACCGAGAATCACTTTTAAACTTGCCATGGTCAATCGTGACTAGTCGAGGTTATTTTGAAGTTTCAGATACCGAGCCCACAAGGCCCAATAACCAAAGCCCTACACAAAAAGGGCACTACATATGGAAACAGTGGTTTTGTGAAGATGGATGCTTCTGTCAAAAATAGAATAAGAACTGAATTTGGGTCACTTTCTGAACTTGGGCCAATATGAAAAGGGAACAGAAAAGAATAGACGAACATGGAATAAGATTAGGCGATGTATCTAACAAAATAGGAGTAATCGTGACTATGACATTAACATGATTTCAAGAAACTCTTGATTCCTATCAATAAATTTTTAAAAGTTTAAAGGGGCAAAATGACCTTTTATTAATTTGACTATATTAATTATCTTTACACACCTTGCAATTATGTTATTATAATTGTTGTTTTTTAAACCAACTTCATCATATCACTATTATTAATCACTATAACCTTTTCATATGTTAATATTTTATATCAAAAAAAGTAACACATAAAAGCAAGGACTTTATTATTTGTAATTTTGCATATGGCATTGCTATAGTTTTCTTTTACTTTAAATAATAAAAAAAATTACATGTGTTTTACAACACATCGTCAGGGCTCCTATCTATTAATAAAAGACACGTTTAATGTTTTGGTTTTTATATTTATATTAAATAAATATCTTAAATGATTGATATGAAAAGATACATACATATGTGTTATCAATATCATACATCCGGTTCTATGAATGTAATAAAAAATCAAGTGGATCCTTTTCTATGGATGTAAAGTGTAAGCATCAAATGTTTGGGATTTCTTTTATAATTGTTTGGCTAATTGGTTTGCTATGGTACCTTTGTGACATCATCTAGTTTTTTTATATTTAGTTGGCTACTTTGAAGGGACACGTTCAACATTTCAATTCTATACGTCAATATATATCCGGTTTGATATTCAAAAAATTAGCGAACGTATAGGTTTTCATTAATTTAGGCCTAAAACAATTATATGTTGTTATTTAATGAGTATGTGATATTTTTGAATTGATGCTTCATGACCAATTACTTTAATAAGATAGTAACCAATTACTTTCATTAGTTGATGCTTCGTATCTTAATTAATAAAATTTTAATTTATTTAATGTTTATTTAATACCCGTATAATACACATGCTACTGTATATTATTTAGGTATGATAATTAATAGTTTAATTTTAAAGTGGTGTGTTTAATTAAAGTTAAATAAAAATTTTCACCTTCTTATAATGAAACATTTTAAACCATCAACGGAAGAAGATCAAATCAACTGATGAAGGCATCGCAAAGCAACCGACATCAAGGGAGCGTTTGTTTGTAAGGAATGAAATTGAATGGAATGGAATTAAAAAACTAGAATGATTTTTAAGTAAAAATTATGTTTTAGTAAGCAATTAAAAGTAAACCCAATAGAATGTTTCAACTCAAGTTTATTTTGTTGTGGGAAAATTCTTCCACCTAGAGAGTGAATTTGAAATCACACAACTAAAAGAATTTGAGGTGAAACATTCTCTTGGGTTTACATTTCATTACACACTCAAACATAATTTTACTTGAAAATTATATTAGTTTTTTAATTCCGTTTCATTCCTTCCAAACAAACGCTCTTCAAATGTTACATCTCATTTTCTTTAGAATCAATGTAAAAAAAAAACTCTTCATAGAATCACGTTTCATTCCAGAGTTCTTTTGATGGTTTTGGTGTAGCAACTTTGATAAGGAAAGGATCCATGTTCCATGTAAAGTGGTTGTGATTGAGAAACGACTGTGATTGAATTGGGTTATCACGATGATTGTAGGTAGGGAGGACAAGATCTTCTAGGCATCGCCGATGATGGTTTTTTGTTAGGTGCCACCGTGCGAATATGAGACTAAAGCAGATCTATTTGTTTTTGAACCGAACACCAACTAGGTTTATGATACCAAACTAGATCCATTATGATATGAAAAGATGCATACATATGTGTTATCGATGTCATACATCTGGTTCTATGAATGTAATAATAAACCCAATAGATCTTTTTCTCTGGATGTAAAGTGTAAGCATCAAATGTCTATGATTTTTTTATGATTGTTTGGCTAATTGGTTTTGTTATGGTGCCTTTGTCACATCATCTGGTTTATAATATTAAATTGGTTACTTTGAAGAAACACGTTCAACCTTTTAGTTTTATTTGTTAATATATTATATTTTTTTGCTAGTTTGATTTTCAAAAAATTAGCGAACATTTAGGTTTTCATTGACTCAGGCCAAAAACAGTTATATGTTGTTATTAAATGAGTATGCGATCCTTTTGAAATGACGCTTCATGACGAACTCGGACATGCCCAAGGCTAGGTGTTGTCGATGGCGTGATGGGGGGCGCCACCCACGTGGCTTGTCACCCTAGTCGCGAACACAACAACACCGGGATGGAATCAAGGGCGTGATGGGGTGGGCGTGACGGGGCTCACAGAGGTAAAATGGCCGTTGGGGACTTTGGGGAAAGAAATAGATTCGTTGGCTCATTAAAAAAAAATTAAAAAAAAAATTACATTTCACCTATAAAATACTACTTCATTTCTTACAAAGAAAAAAACATAACATTCATATCTACCATATTTTCTTCATCTCTAAATTTTATAGAAAATCATCTTACTAGAAGATGTCGGGTAATTGGAATGGTTTGTTTCAACCAAGTTTTAATCTTATGGACGACGAGGCTTTTACAACTTTACGTTTAGTCCATTTGATTATCCCGACGAGGTTGTTTCGGAGTCACAACTAAGATTAGTTAGATTTTTTTTTACTTTATTATGTTTGTACTATTTGTTCTTTAATCGAACACCAACTCAGGTTTATGATGAAAATGAGGCTCCTAAGGGTTGTTTGAAGTCTTTTTGTCCGATCATTCCTTTTCGAATAGCTTTACTTGTAGTCAAGGCTTAAGAAAAAAACTAAATAGTTGGCATAGTGACTGAAAGGTTGATGGTTGGGATTAATGTCATAATCGGATGCTAGAAAATAAGCAATAACATTCGAAAGGGCAATGAATTACTGTTCTTTGATGGTTACATAGGCGAAACCATGAATTATTTGTTATGTGATTATTTTTTTGGTGATTAGGTTTTTAAAGAAATGCCATAAAATTTTCAAGTAGTCTGAGCGGTCGGGTCAAGTATGCTCTTCTAATTTTATCTTTTTATTATGGTGAAAATATGACCCATAACTTTCTATGAGTATTCCAAATTTTAATCCTAACCAACAAGTTACAGAAATCTAATAATGCGATTTCTAATTATTGAAAAACTATGATGTTCATAACTAGACTTAACAATTAACTTGTAGGATTCATTGATTCACGATTATAACTCCCCCGTATGTGCTTTACAACAATGTGATATTATGTGGAGTCATCCCTATGAATGCATGTTTTATTATTGTTCATGATTCTTGCAACATGTTTGGTTGTGTGGTTTGCATTATATTGGTTTCTTGGTAAATAGTAGTATTGATAATTAAACAAACCCTCTAAAAATCAATGTCTACTTTTTTAGAACAAAATGTCCACACTCAAACCCTCTCAAGTTCACTAAAATTCAAGGTTACACAAAATTAAAATCACTAAATAGAAAATCACAAAATGTAACACACACAATTTATGAATTATGACAAACTAATACACATAATATTTAGCCTTGAACATAAACTAGTGTTTGAATCACCCAAATAAATTAACTAACAGATTACAACAATAGAAACACCAAAAACACTAAAACAAATTCTAGGGTTTGAATCTTCATTCATGATTCAAAGACATATATATAAATAAAAAATTTAGAAAATTAACCTTTAAACAATAAATCTTGAAAGCTTTGAATAGTTGAATGAAATAGGGCTTTGTAGTTCTGCCGCCGAAGTTCTAGTCGCCGCCTACCACTCATCGGAGTTATAGCTTGCTGCCCGTCGAAGTTGATTGTAGAACGAGGCATGGGTGGTGTGTTTGGGCAATGGTCGATTGGGGGAGGAGGGTTGTTTGAATATATTACAAACTAGCTTTAGTAAACTCGTATATTACACGGGTTAAAAAAAAATAAAAATATCATAGAAAAAAGAATTTAATAGTTATAAAATAATATATTAAGATAAAATATGATTGAAATCATATTGAATTAAGGACTATAAATAAAAAAACAATAATATCAACTTTTTAATCTGTTTTTAATATTTTAATTTTTCCAAAAGAAAATTTTAATAATTTTGTTTCAAAGCAAACATTTTTAAAAAAATGTAAATTTTTAAAACTTATTATAACTCCTAATTTTATTTATTATTTGTATATAAAAATTTTACTTAAATACATTCAATTCTAAAATATTATATAATTTAAAAACGTTTAATGTTTTAAAAAAAATTATTTCCTTAGAAAACATATTAATAAAAAGATATTTTTTAAAATTTATTAGAGCATAAAGATGGAGATAGATTGTAATGTAATGGTCAATTTGGGTGGGGGGTTGGGTTAGGGATTTTATGTATACTAAGGGCAAACATGTAATTTTGCAAATTAATAGTAGGTTTATCCAACAAACCAAAATCAAATTTAAGTTATTTTATGAACCTAAAATACTATTGGGTTCACATTCTGAAAAACAATAGGTGACTTAAAATTCGAAATTATACGGTATGTTATTCGTTTAAAAATTAATGGTGTCACTTGACCCCATAGTATATAATGTAATTCCGACCCTGGCTACATTATAAAAGGCAAGGCTCGTTTACTCTAGATTGGGTGTAGGCTATTTTGGCCATTCAAAACGGTGATAAGAGTGTGACAATAAATTTTTTTTCTAACACTATACAAACAATCAAAGTATTATTCTTTTACACTTATTTATGCTCTCTCAACTCTATGTTCTCCTCACACCCAATTCTTGTCAAATATCCCTCGATGGATTCGTTGCCATATCATCTTCCGCAACTGTCAAGTTTGAGGAAAAAAATATAGTTCCTTGTCAACCTAACTTTTGAATTTTTGATTAATGTGTGTTTTTTTTTATTTATCGTTAGGCAAAGTTCAAGCACCACTTTATCATCAAAAAAATATTAATTTTCAATTAAAATGTCTTTTTATTTTATTTTCAAATTACTGTAAATTTTATTTTAATAAAATTTTTATTTTTAAATGTTTGTGCATAGATACGAGCGTAAATAATCAAAAACTTGAAAATCTAATTTATTTTGTTTTCTAATATTTTATTGTGTTAATTAGGATTTAATTTAAATTAATTATTAAATATGAAATGCAAATACGAATTCTAAAAATAAATTAATTTTGCATGTGCGGAAAATTAAAAAGGTGGGATGAATTCCTTAAAACTACAAAAAATGACAAATATAGATGAAAATTGTGGTGACTATTATGAAAAAAGTGGAGAAAAATAAGACGAATCCCACTCGTCTTATATGCAAACAAAAGTAAATACATTTAGAGAATAGTTTAAATAAATATGACTTTTCTTGAAGATAATTGCAACGGCTAGCACCGATTGTCTGTCACATCCTCGAAGACGCCTGTACATTAGGCACACTATCATAATTCATCAGTTCCGTTAAAAATCCACACCACTATAATAAAAACACCGGTGTAATCATACTTTAACCTGTGGCCTAAAGAGGCCAAATCCTACCCTATAAGGACCAAATCCTACCCTTCATCGTCGTACCGTTTGAACCAACTATAGATTTATAAGACCATTAAAAAAATGGTCTAATGATTTTTCCATTCTTTTTGGGTATTGTGGGGATAACTGTCAGGGTTAGTTATAGCAGTAACTTGGAAGTTAACTTATTGCAGGTTACAAAAGAAATTCGGGTCAGCACAACCAATTAGCAAATTTAAATGGATAATTTGGACCACTTGGTTTGGATTATATCATTAGATTTTTATATTGCAAGTATGTAGGACCACTTGGGCCTCGATTGGTGTGCCCTTCTACCCAAACGGGCATCACCATCGCAAATGGGCCAATTAAAGCAATGGGCTGGCCCACTTCTGTAATGCGGTAACGAGAGTTGCTCACCCTGACACATGTCATGTGACAGTGGGGTTTCCTTAAAGCTTTCCCAAAATACTTTCACAAATCTAACTCTTTTTTTTTTTTTTTGAGTTTTTCCATTGAGGTTCATGCACCCAATCCATCACTATTTTCCAATGATTTAATTCCTTTTTAAAGTGAGTGACCTTTTGTTGATTCGATAGTAATCAGATAAGGGAAAATATAACATACCGTAGGATATTGTTTATTTGAATAAAGGTATTATTCCGTGTAGCTTAAGCCTTACCTATTTATATCATGTAAACGGAATCATTGAGATGAGTAAGAAAGTAAGATTACTAGTTTTTTAGTTCATAACACAAAGTGCAATCCAACTTTTATATATTTGCTTGAATTAAGGAAAATTCTAACTCAAAGGGTAAAAACACACACAAACACATAAAGATAGTTGTGCTATCAGTTTTTCAAATATTCTTTAAAAACACCAACTTTTTTTTCCCACTATATAATCATGGTTATTTTTCCTTTCATTTCCCCATTATAACCATTATTGTGTCATTTAGCAATGGTTTTGAATTGATGATTAACTTTGGAGACAATATAAATTGAAGATTTTAAAGAAGTGTTGAAGGTGTGTAAGAAATATAGATGAGAAAACAAACGTCCACTTTAAAGAAATAAAAAAACAGCCTATACATGTATAAAAAGTTAATAACATATATAATCATTAACCTAACCTGGCGCCACCTCTCGTGGCCGACCCCACATGTTTGCACATGCATTATTTTTATGAGTGTTCTTCTTCAATTCAATGGCGGACCTAAGAATTTTTTTTCATAGGTGACAATCAGTCTTTATAGGTCTAGCTAGTAAAGTAGTAAAAGAGATTTTTTGTTCGTCAGACTAATTTTATTACAACATTGAATTAGGTTAATGAAATATTAAGGTTTATATTTATGTTATTGCACTTAACTAAAGACCATCCATAACTATAATTAACAATAATTAAACTAGCAATGAATTAACAACGTTATTGCACTTAACTAGTTTATATTTGTGAATGAACTAATGCAAATTTTGTTCTAAGTTTTAAATGTTTTAAATAGTTAAACTAAATAATTATTTAATAACTTAGAAACAATTTGTAATATATATTTACCACACACATATAAATCAGTAGCCGTTTAAACAAATAACATATAAAACAATACGTAATGCAAATGATCATTATGTATTATTAACATGACTCTAAAATTATACTGCCAATTTATTATCGACACAAGATAACATTATTTAATACCATTCATAACTATAATTGTATTAACAAACACATCTAATTTCAAGGCTTCATACGATCTCCTTAAAATTATCATACGGTTTCAGTTTTTATATGAAATGTCAGGATTTAACCTTTTTATTTATTAGTTGTGACGTTTTCATTTTATCTATGTCTCCACATACGTTCTGTTCTAAACCGGTTATTGCATCCATATTTCTTGCTATTTAGCACTCCATCACAAACACACAAATTTACGTTTACTCGTTAGAAGATGAAAACGTCGAAACTGAGGATGAGTTAAATTAAATAGTTTAATAGCATGTGGCAATTGATGGTATTAAATTATTAATTATCCTCATGTGAAAACAGATTATGTTATTTTATTGCTAAATTCTTTGTACGACTTGACATATCAATGTCGTTGTCAAGTTAATGACAAATCTGCTTATTTACTAAAAGACAAGTGACTTATCATATAGGTTTGGTATAATAATAAATATGGATTAATCACATTGACAAGCAATGAAGCACGCTACAAAATTTAATAATATATATGTTAAGTTATCAAATAAACAAACAAGATTAAAACAATCTGGGATCCACATGTAACACAAGGCAATGTTTTGAAAGTCATCTAATTAGTCCAAGCTTGTATAAGAGTATCGATAACACATCCTCCATATAGACTATAAGTTGAGGTGTTGCTGATGTAGAGGAGAAGGACGCATGACAACATGAGATTTTATGACGAAAGTTTATGGTCATAGACAGAAGGAAGGAGAACCTGTTGAAAAGGGGTCGAATGAAGAGATGTGTGGTAGCATGTTTAAGTTTATATGTCAAATTAATTCACATATCTTTGAACATTTTTAGCATGGTTTGTTGATGCTCTATCAAACTTTAGCCACACCACTAGGGGACAGCTATTTTGATGGCTTGATCCACACATTAATCCACTTATGTATAATGTTATGTGATAATAGTTGTAATAATTGGTTTTAACCAAAACTAGATTTTTTGCTCCGCACCGTCATGATCCCAAGTATCAAAACGCAAATGTCAAACACAATAACGTAAAATCCTAAAGCATATAGAAAGGTAAAAAAGACCCGTCGATACAACTCTCACCCCGTCAAAAACCTTAACGCCTACTCCGTCGTAAAAGTGATATAATCAGCTCAAAAGAAATATAAATTAAAAAATAAAAGTTACATAACTAAACTTTTTAGTAAGCCCAATTCATGTTTGAGCTGAAGAAAAAATACAAAACTAAAAGGAAATTATATTATTGCTACTTAGATTTGAACCAAAACACACTAAGTTGTAACATATTATTCTTACCACCAAACTAAATAACTTCTACTAATAATTTTTTAAAATAATAGTATTTATCTGTTGTTTTGTTTGACTTTTTCATTAAAAAAAACCAACAGCTAGCTCTTTGCTCCACTCAACTGACATTATTCTTCCATTTTTATTTTAAAGTACAGTACTATTTTTCTTATAATATTCTTATTTTATTGTGTTTTCAATACATGATCTTTAGTTTGTAATTGTTTATATATTGTATTATAGCCCTACGCCCCTATCTTAACCCGACATTTATTAGAACATATTAGTTAGAACAACATATATTATATAGATTCCTAATATACTATAAAAAAAAACAATGAACTCCACATAAAACATTTTTTTAATCTTTTTTAACACGAATTTTTAAAATATCTCGTAATGTACATGAACTTATACAGATTTAAACTCCCATCATATTTACGAAAGCCTGAAAGACAGCCACCAATTAAAGATGACAAAAAATACTGGTTCTTAAAGTGGTTTTAATACGCCAAAAAAATCGGTTCGGCCATAATACCATTACTTTTCATTTACAATAACCACTTATTTTAAAATAACATATCTCAATAGTGTGAATAACCCCAAATAATTTATAGTTTCTATAAATCACTATTTTATGCATTTTATCTTTGACATGATCTATCTCATATTCATGAACATCTCAACGGTTTCTATTTTATTTTCTTCATTTTCTCCCACACGCTTCTACACCGACCACACCAATTCTTTCGAATAAATTATACACAATCGTAAGAAAAAAAATGTTTGCAATCATTAAAAAAAACAATAAAACATTCAGCGTTAAAGTAGTTATATATATAACGTACACCCCTAGACTCCCACTTGATATAGTAATTCCCACTGTTCCATTCATCTCTTTCAAATGGATATGATGTCAACCATGATGGAGCTCGATAAGCTACCCGACCCGTTTACTCACCCGTTTCAAGATTTCTCCGAATTACACTTCTCCGGCGACAACCCCACCACCAACCACCGTGCACCACCACCACCACCGCTACAACCCATCTACCCAACCACGGAGCCACCGCAGTTCCCATTAATATCCCACGATCACTACCCACGAGCCAGCTGGTTGCACCACAAACCCGACTCAATGGAGGCAATGAGGGAGATGATATTCCGAATGGCAGCGTTGCAGCCGGTGCAGATAGACCCTGAGTCCGTTAAGCCGCCGAAGAGGCGAAACGTTCGGATATCGAAAGACCCACAGAGCGTGGCGGCCCGACACCGCAGGGAGAGGATAAGCGAGCGGATTCGGATACTGCAACGGTTGGTACCCGGAGGGACCAAGATGGACACTGCTTCTATGTTGGATGAGGCTGTGCATTACATGAAGTTCTTGAAGAAGCAAGTGGAGTCGTTGGAACAGGCTGCAGCGGCCGGAGGCGGTGGCCCGAGGGCGGCTGCGGTGAGTAATAATGTTGGTGGTTTGTGTCCCACAGCCGGTGGAACCATGGTGAACCATCATAATTATGTATTTAGAGCCTGTGGTGACTCTGCTGGTCATATGGTGGGCTCTATGGAATTGCTCAAGTGATAGAGATGTGGTGGTGGTGGTGGTGGTGATATTATTAACAATGATTGATATGATTGGGATGGTGGTAATTTAGGCTTTTAATTTGGTTTTGAGGGATTAGTAAAGGATTTGATTCTTATATTTATATGTTTCATGAGATTATAAAGCATTGTGGAGGAATAAACTCCTACTTTTGTAATGGGGTTTGATTAATTTCTAATTGTGGATTAACGAAATAAAATTCTGTGGTTGGGTTGATTAAGTGGTGATCAACTAGCTAGCTAGCTTCTCTAATTAGCAAGTGCTTATGTTTTGTTTTACTTTTGTTTAATATTCTAATTTTCTCAACCTACTAAATCTAGAAAGACGTACGATTAATGTTGTGTTTGTTTGTTTGTGAGTTTTGGTGTTATTCATATATGTTTTATAATTCGTTACTTTGATCAAACTACCACTTTCATAACAAATTGACTTAGTATTACTTACAGTAATTACAGAAATTATGTGTTCAAGTATTACTAAATTTTAAATAACAAGGTTCATTGTCAAAATAAAAAAATTCTTCACCGAACTATATTGATCGATATTTGTTTCAATGTTTCATCGATAGGGTATAGTTTGCAAGAGAGTCAGTATATTCTTGAGGCCCCTTCGGATCGTAGATTAGGATCAATAATGGATGAACAATTGATATGGGTTCTATACAGGGTTGTCCAGTGAACCCGGTGGGAAAACATGGAACAAATCGGGAACACAATTACACATACAAACACTATTATTCCACACATGATAATCGTACACAATGTTGTTAAGACCGGATCGGACCGGCCGGTCCGACCGGTTCGGCTGGGATTCGGCGCCTGGTCCTGTCCGGTCCGGGGTGAGTCGTTTTTGGTAGGTTGAACCGGCCGGTTCTTCCCGAGCTGCTGGTCAGACCGGGAAAACCGGACCGGTTCGGACCGGATTTCCATTTTTTTAGTTTTAATGAGTAAAAACGTGGTGTTAAACCATAAATTAAGAGCAAAAAAAGAAAAAAAATCGGCTTCACGCGGACCCGGTTTATTTCGAACGGCATTCGTGTGTGGGCGACCCAAATTTTCCATCCAAAAAACCGTTTTTGCACCCCCCTTGCGCACGGGTAGTTTATGGTGTAAAAGGTATCATAAAGACATTCAATATTTTTCACCTTGTTATCACATATAAACACATAATGTTTCATTTGTCACACCAATGTGGGACAAGGGTGTTAGAGAGACTTCCTTTCACACCCTTATTTCCAACAAATATTTAATTACATATTTACATATATAAATATAATTAAAATATAGTTAAATCCGACCGGTCCGACCACCAAACCAGTAAGACGTCCGGTTCGACGTCCGATCTGGTTCTGAAAATATTGATCGTACATGATTAGGGTGTTTATACCCTTTGGTTTTGGCGGTTAAACAACCGTTTATCTAACCGACTAATTTACAAACATATAATTTTGACTTTTTATACAATACAGTTTAACTTCTATGTTATAAATTACAAACATATAATTTGATATAGTCATATCCTCATGGTTATAAAGTACACAAATAAAGTGCATGTATCGTATATTCCTATCTATGTTTGCCTGTCATTAGAAACTCCGTTGGATATACAAACTTAACCTACTTTTAAATCATTCATAACTTATTTTTTATTTTTATTCATATAATTATACTAAAAATTATTATTTTTATTTCTTCTTCACTAACAACCACTTGAAATATATTAAAACCATTATATGGTTGTGAACAATGATCTCCTAAAATACAAATTCAACAGTAAATTTACCATATTTTTCACTCACAACCACTTATAACCATACCATATAATATAGAAAACATACTCACAGAAATATAAAGAATGAGATGTGAATGCTCTTAAGAAAATAAAATAGAAGACAAAATTAAAGTTTCTTAATTTGTACATCTTAAAGTATCTATAATGATATATGAAAATACATATAGATATGTTTTCTTTCTATAAAAGTAAAAAAGTTATATCGCATAAATACTAACGTGAAAATGTATAAAAATAAATTTTCTATGATTTTCTCATTTTATATATATATATATATATATATATATATATATGTATATATATATATACATGTATATATATACATATATATATATATATGTATATATATATATATGTATATATATGTATATATATGTGTATATATATACATATACATATACATATATACATATACATATATATATATATACATATATACATATACATATATATATACATATATATATATATACATATATATACATACATATATATACATATATACATACATATATACATATACATATATACATATATACATATATACATATATACATATACATATATATATACATACATATATATACATATACATATATACATATACATATATATATATATATACATATATATA
>BJCM01200796.1:0-10982 GCA_018326385.1 Flaveria bidentis | reverse complement strand
TTCATTACTATTGCACATGTGTATGGTTGCCACTACGTCTCTGTGCGTTTAGAGGGTGAATATCCATTGTCTTTCATAACGGAGTTATGGAATTTTCACAAAAGTAATAGTGCGGCTGCGTTGGAAAGAATGTACGAGGAGAGACTTAAAAAATATAGTCAATATATACTTCAAAATAAAACTGTTACTCGTTTCAATATAGATTAGATTAGTATCATTTGTAATTATTCATTTTATAAAGTTCAAAATATGTAAACTATATAAGTTTTATTGTTATTTCTAAACTTCAAAAATTATAAAAAGTATAAAAATATGAAAATCTTAAAAACTTAATAATATATAAATTTAATATAATATAACTATAATTAGAAAAAATTGATAAAAATTTTAAAAATAGTAAACGGACATTTACTAAGTTACTAACAATATATTCATTTTATAAAGTTCAAAAATTACAAACTATATAAGTTTTATTGTACATAAAAACTTATTAATATATAAATTATATAAAAACTTATAATTAGAAATAAATGTTAATACATGTACATAAATACTTATTAATATATAAATTATATAATTTAGTATAATTAAATTTAAAAATATATAAAAACTTAGTATAATAAAAATATTAAAAATAGAACAAAAATGTTACAAATAAAAACATATAAAAGATTAATATAATTAGAAATAAAATGTTAATACATGTACATAATTTTTTTGTACATATATTAAATTTTTTCTATTTATACTTATATTCAATTTATAACTACTATAATTTAAAATTAATAAAAATATTAAAAATCGAATAAAAACTAATACAAGTTTCTCGCTCTCTTATTAAAAATTAATTTTATAATTGCTATAATTCTCTCTTTTATCTAGATTTTTTTAACTCAAACTATACTTTTTTTAAATATATTTTATTAGGGAAGTTAAAAATCACATCTTTTAATTAAAATCTAAATAATAAAAAATAAAAACTTTATATAATATGTAATTTTCTAAAATACAAAACCTTTTTAAGCAAAATATTTTAAATCGTTTTGTTTCTGAAAAATTATAAAGTTGAAAATTTTAAAAACAATCTTATTAAAACAACCAAAATAATTAGAAATTAGAGTTTTCAAAAACAAACATAATTTTGATAAAAAAATTATTTTTTAATAAATAAAGTCTTAAAACGAATGTCTAAAACAACTATTTAAATAAGAGAGTTATAAATAGTATAATTGTTTTATTTCTTTAACTATTACGCATATATAGTTTTTTAATTATATTCAATATTAAAATATTATAATCTAACTTCTCGAGTTAATTACTAACTATGATCCGTTTAATTAATAGGTTTTCAGCATATATATCTATCTATAAAAAAATTAAAATAAACATGAAACAATTGTAAGTCTTATAATACTAATTTTCTTATTTATCTATATTAATAATAATAATAATGAATACTAATAATTTAACTCATATCATTTTCAAATTAAAAAAAATGTATAATTTAATAAATAAAAAACCTATTTTTTTTATTAAAACACACTATTTAAAAATAAAAATTTTATATAATACATAATACAACGAACTTTTTCTTAAAAATCATTTTTATTAAAATAAAATATTAAAAATCATAAATTTTTTTATAAAACAAAGTTTACGAAAAATACATTATTGCTTATTTACTTAAAGTAGTTGGTTATACGTAATTATAATAACATTTTATCTTCAAGCATGATTTTATAATGCATAAATTTTGATTACTAATTGTTTAATATTTTATTTATTCGTTCTGTATAATACACGATGACTAACCTAGTTATAGTATATTGACAAATTGTTAGGCCAAGCTAGATTTGATTCTATCTTAGACATGTTTTATGCAACAAAAAGAAAAGATTGTAAACTAATGCCAACCAGCGGGCGTTACCCATCCTTCAAGACAGGTTAATGTTGTATAAAATTTATACGAAAACGTAAACAGATAAATTGTGATGATTGAAAGCCGATGTGTATTGTTTTCATGATGCTTTAATTCTATTTTATATAAAACGAATAAATAACTCCGTAATCTTCAACAAAACACTTTCCGTTATATTAGTCCACTTGAAAGTTGATGAATAAATCACCTGCATTTCAGTCATACCAAAATCTATTCCCAGGCTATAGAAACATTTACACAACGAGAGTTCACATCTAAATATTTGTTATGTGCAGTTAGCTTTCAGAAAGATCTGGGGTTATACCCTAGTTGTTACATTTTTTTTTACCTAGATCCATATAACAACATGAGTTCATCTACACCTTTTGGATCAAACAAAAAATTGAACTTGAAAACATCAACTTCACCGTCTTCTAGAGGCCGGGTTTCTCCATTTTTGAATGGATGTTATAGTTAACTAATAACGTTTAAGGCTTCATGACGATCAGTGTTATCTCAAGCAGGGCCAAAGGATGTAGCATAAAATTATAATATACATTAATACATTCACATTCTGTCAAATTAATGACAATTTTAACAATTTGCTTCCAAATAAGTATGTATAAAGCTACTACTACCTCATAAATTACACATCCAAAGTTTTAAACCATGTTTATATAAAACATAGAAGAATATAAAAGAATTTCTGAGCACACTGCCATTATAAAGAACGACGAATGTGCTTTCATTTCCCGAGTTCTTTTAGGAATTTTCGGCCGATCCTCATACTTCTGAATAAGTTTGCTGACCAAAGTTTATTCAAGTTTACCGTTTCTTTACCATACATCACGGAGATATCTTCCTGACATTTGTAGATTCTTTACATACAGTTCTGCCTTTGAGGAGTCTAGAGATCCCTGAAATCCACAAAAGTATTATTTTTTCCTTAGTCAAAGCTCCTGGATTGTGGTGTTCTAAATAGTATAGAGACAACTGATACAGAATATGGCCAAAATAGGCATTGTTAAGTTGGTTGGCTAATAGGTCCAAACAGGTTTTTGTTAGAATTGACACTTCATGTACGATCTAAAGAGTTTACAAACACTTTTTGACCAGATTTGTTTAAACATGATAAGTAGGAGTGTTTCGGCCTTTATGGATCAAACATGTCATTTCAGAGAACGACAAATGAAGCTTGTTGGATTGGGTGGACAGCTGCAGATATTAGTGATACGAACCTACTTTTTGTTCATTTTTAAAATTATTTTATTGTTGACTAGGAGAACCCATTACGGGTAAACTCATAGGATCCATCAATAACAAGATAACCAACATGATTGGATAAATAGCAGTTCGCATAGGGCAGGGAGCCTTTCAAGAGCTTATGATAGAAAATGAGTGAAAACAAGATTCAAACCTAATACCTCTGCTAAAGAGTAGTCAGGAGTTTACCACATATTTGTATTAAAATCTTTTGATGTAGTCAGGAGTTTACCACATATTTGTATTAAAATCTTTTGATGTTTCATACACATGTTCATAATTGCTTCCAGAATGAAAAAAAAAAAAGATTAAATAGAAAGTCTAAAAGGCCCGTTCCAAACTGTCAACTGGACCATAAACCAACAAAACTGAACTGTGAACCAAAATGCATAAATTTTAAATCGACTGACTTGCTTCGGTTACAAAAGGTACAACCGGTCTCAACGGTTCATGAACACCCTTAATAATTAATGTGTAAAATACGACAACTGAATCATATTATTTCAACAAAATCAATTTTTTTTATAAAAGTAAGGTAGGAGGCCAAAAGAATAACCTAACCAAATTCAAAAAAATACACTCGCAAGTTTCATCGAGTTTCTTTTTAGCTAATTTTATTTTAAATAATTGAACCATTAGAGATAAAAGATAACCTGACTAGATCCATTAATGACCAAACAACCCTCAACTAACGAAACATTTTAACCAACACCAAAGTCAACAAATAGATAATATTTACTTGGTGATACTTGATGCCTCAAAAACCGGTTCACATGGGCCACAAGTTAGTGTATCCTTTCAGTTAGATTCTCATTAAAGTAACAAAGACATCATCATGGACCACAAACTATATAACACCATATAATTATATCTGTCACCATCTCAGCTAACCCCAACCATATAATATACCTACTTCTATGTTTCCAATATGATGTAAATAAATAAATATTTAATGCAAAAAAAATCTAAATTAAACAGAACTGATAATTAATTCAGTTTGAAAAGTTAAACGTACCTGCTCTTGCACAATGGTGTGGAGGGTTCGATGTACGTCTTTGGCCATGCCTTTGGCATCACCGCATACATATATATATGCCCCCTCAGAAAGCCAGTTCCAGATATCTGAAGCCTGCAGGCACAAATTCAAATTAAAAAATGCCAAAATATTTGTATAAAAAATAATAAAAAATAACTATGGTTACAATTTTACCCACCTTCTCGCTCATCTTGTGTTGCACGTATTCCTTAGTAGGGCCTTCACGGGAGAACGCAACTATAAGCTCAGAAAGAGCACCGGTCTCAACAAAGTTATTAAGTTCGTTTTCGTATATAAAATCCTGAAGTAAACATACACAATGGTGGGTGTTAGGATTTATTTCAAATGGAAAAAAATAAAATAAAAGCAATAGCCAACAGATAGAAAGCATCAAGCAGGTCATTTCAAATGGGTTGATCGATTCGAAAGTCACCGAATCATATTTTTAATGCATAAAACCTCAAATCATCTTAAAAGAATTAAATTTTAACTGAAATGATATGATTTGTAAAATCATATACGACCAGCTAGTAGTTTAAATTATTATATTGAAATGAAATAAAGGAACAGCTTTCATCCTAACAGACGTGTTTGGTTAATGAGTAATGGATACAAGACCCACAAATTCAGGCATACTGTGGTGGGTTAAAGAATCTATTCCCAATTCCAATCCACCATATTATTGAATGATTTGAATCCATAACCATAGTGATTTCTAATAGCAGACCCCCAAAAAAGTTCAGAATTTTTGGGCTATAGTGTTACAAGAAAGCCAAACCCAACCTATTTCAAGCCGTAAAAAGTTCATATTCAAACATCTATTACCCAACCCACCCATTTTGCCATCTCTAGTGATTGTAAGAAGAGATTTATTTAGCATACCACTTTGCGATTTCTGCATCCAAAGAATAAAATGGATGATCCAAGCTCAGTTCCAGCTTCCTTCAGGGCTAACCTTTCCTGGAGGAAGCCTCTAAAAGGAGCCAATCCCGTGCCTGGGCCAATCATGATAACTGGGACCTTAGGATCAGAAGGCAGTCTGAAATTGGATGTTCTAACATAAATTGGAGCCCAACTACAATCCTGACTTTCTGTCATAGGCACAGCATTCTGAAAATAAACCGTGTAGTTATAGTTATAATTTTTTTTAAAAAGAAGCCAAAGTTGAAACTCCATAGCCAACAGTCACAAAAGGAACTAATACCTTCATCCAGGTTGAACAAACCCCTTTGTGGACACGACCTGCTGGTGTTTTCTCATAAACTAATGCACATGTAACGTGAATCCTATTTGGTTCCATCCTGTAATTTTAAAATATATAAGTTTCAAGATGTTGGATGTTAATTTATTTCTGCAAATGAAGTCCTGATAACTGAATAGACTTACTTTGGTGAGGAAGAAATGGAGTAGTATCTGGGCTGTAAACGTGGGGCAACAGATGCAAAGAAAACTCCAAGTGGAGGCTTAGCTGATGGGAAGGCTTCCATGACCTCAAGAAGGCTTCTCTGGCTTGCAACAATCCATTGAGCATATTCATCCTGAAGAACATTAATGCAAGAAATGAATGATATTATTCTCCATATATGCATATAAATAGCGAAAATTTATTTCTAAAGTTACGAATCATGAAATGAAGTCCAACCTTTCCAGCAGGAGACGCAAGATATTTCAGTCTATCAGCTTCATTGGGGTCGGTGGCATGAGCAGCTAGTGCAAGCAAAGCTGACTGAAATTCATAGGCATAAAAAGTACTTGTCAAGTTTAAGTTCAGAAGTAAACTCTTTAAGAATTCAAGGTTAGCAAGCCAATTCTTCAAATTAAACTTGAGAGGACGTGCGATTGAGAAACAGGTTCATGCTGAACAGGTCAGAATTAGATTGACCACAAAGACTGCTTTTGTCCATTTTATCATCAAGAATCTATAAATAATTGGTAATATAATTACAAATGACAATATTATTACAACAATAAAAATCTTGAATACAAACTATATAAAAGGTTGTATCCAATCAGAAATTAACTGGCCAACATTCAAATATTTAACCTGCTCAACTTGTTCCCATTTTGGTTAAATTTATAAATTTGACATGTTAAAGATAGGAGACAATCCAAATTGACCCATTGATAGGAATCATGTGCTAGTCTTAGGTGTCTTTTGTAATTGTGGGAGGGGGATTAGCATAAAACTGGTTCTATAAATAAGGGTCATTGATCATGTGGTAAGGTAGGTAAGATAATAGTTGGTGTAAGGCTCATTGCATTAGCATGAGTAGGGCATAGCTCTGGGAACCTTTTGGTTAGTTATATTGTGTAGATCCTTTGGATCATCTTCTTCAATTCTATAGTTGAGTATTTGATTTAATCAATTCTATATCAGTTCGTATCACCCATTTATAAGGACACGGTTCAAAAAATGAAAGAATACCTTTTTGGGGGAGCTTAAGACATCTGCATAGCAAGCCAATGCTTTTCTTAAAGTGCATGGTGGGAAAGGAGGTGGCAGAGAAGCTCCAGCAAGTGGCGTCCCATCCTCTTTATCAGTATGGATTGAGAAGTAAGTGTCTGGTGTTAAACCTATTAATCTTTCAGCCTCATCAACAACTTCACTTAGGTTCTCACAGTAGACTCCAACATGATCCCCAGTTTCATAGCTGAAATAAATAAGTAATTTTGATTTGGTGTAATTTGGGTATGCTTTCAGTGGTTCATTCCAATTCAAAGAGTAACTTACGATAATCCAGTATTAGAGATGTCAAATTCCAGATGAGTGCAAGACCGATCAGATTCAGGTGTATGGAGTTCCTTCTTGACAGCAACATTTGATCTTTGAGCAGAAAGGATAATGTCAGGTTGTAAAAGATATATTAAGATTAATAAATACCCCGGAACCTGAAAATAGTATGATACCTGCAAGGATGTTGAGCATCATGAACAGCATGACCATTTGTCAGACTATGATCGTCAGCAAACATGTCTGGTTTGTCATGAAACACAACACGGTACTCTGAAACAGCAGCTGTGTAGGGAGTGGCAACAGTTGTGTCATCCTCATCACGAAGCAATTGATCCAATTCAGGCCACACTAACTCTTTCCTGAACAACCAAAACATATTTAAAAAAATTGTTGTTACATGCAGTTGCTAACCACTAGATGACTTTCACATGATCAATAAAGGTTATGATTCTCAAATACCATGCACTGAAGTCGTCTTCGATACATTGATCATCATCTCCAAGGCCAACAGGAACTAGTCGCTTCGCACCTGTAAATTGTGAAATTCTATATTATTTGATGAAGCGATAAGTATTAAGAAAGCAACATAAAAGAAGACAGTCAATTTCTATACACGTAGTAGCAATTAAAGCTAGGAAGTAATAAGCATTTTTCATTAACAATGAATATGCCATCTTGAATACAAAATCACAAACATATTGGCAAATATAAACATAATAACAGTGTCATAGAAGCTGAATGTTCAATGAAATGGGACTTAATGCTGAGATAAGTGCATACAAGTACCACAGTAATATAAAGAATTATGAGACGGAATCTTATGACAATATACTGACATGAAGTTGCTCACTTTCCTAAAGGCACATAAAGTCTTTTAAGTAGAACATAAACTGAATATCACAAGTTGTAAACTAATGTAAAGTGGATGTTAGGAAATGAACATACCCTGCTCAGCAAGATTATTGTCAACCACCTTTGCAATCTACATAAAAAAATCAAAAGAATAAACTAAAGTTAACATAAATTTAACATGCGAGTGAACAATTATAATGTTACCGTTCTTAACTACCAACATAAACAACAAGATTTTAACTGTTACCTTGTTAAAATGTTCATACTGTCGGTTGCCAAGGCCAAATACGCCGTATTGAAGTTTTGTAAGCCATTCTCCTTTCTCATCACCCTACATGAGTGGTACCATAAATTTTGACTTAACAAGCAAATTGTGATTGGATACCACAACATTGATCTACAAATTGCACAATATTTACCTCGGTAAACCATTTATAGAATCTGGCAGCATTATCTGTTGGCTCACCATCTCCATATCTACATACCAATCACCATACCCAACTTAATTTTGTTTGATCATTCATTTTTTACACCACATACTACCACCTAACATGTCACTTGCAAGGATATAAACCCATAACACTTTTGTGTGAGGGGGCAAATGGCATATCACAAGACCACCAGGTCATGGGTCCCAACTTAATTAGCATGTATTTATCAGCCACCTACTAGACTAGCACATTTTGATTACAATATTTGACTGAAAGCAACTTTTAGAATAAAGAATTATAACTTGAAAAACTTCCTAAAAGGAAAATTTCCAATTTGATTGGAGTTGGTAAATATAAACAGAGAGCACAATGCCACAATCAAATGAGCAAACTTACGTAGCCAAAAAGAAAAAAGCCAAAGACTCTTTCTTTAGCTTCTCCTCATACTCATCATCATCAGCAGCATAATCATCCTACATTTTAGTAAGAATTCGATTATTATTCGTGGTTTAAAGGCTTTAAGAATCTGTACTTCCATATGAAGCTTTGAATAACCTGATTTGATATCTAGAAAGCTGATACTCACCAAATCAATTACTTTAAAAACCGCCTTTTCGTATCGAGCTTTAGCTTCCTCAACAAGTGCCTTTAAACAACAATAAATCAAAGTCAACAACCGCTAGAAATTCAAAAACTACCAAAACCTAACAATTAGTAGAAAGTCATCACCTTAGCGAAGCCTTCAGCTGTACCAGTTTGAGTGCCGAAGAACACCGTAACCTTCTTCTTACCATCATCAACCTCCTCCTCCTCCATCACTCTCTTCGGCACCACAACAACCGGTGGCTCCAAAACCGACTTCTTCGTCGACGATCTCCGCCAAACGAGAACAACGACGCATCCAACCAACACCGCTACCGACGTCGTGAGTATCATCAAGAGCTCACGATTCTCCATGATCATCGCTAACGCTTGCGGCATCGTTGATTCTCCCGATTCCGATGCGTTCGATGTGTCCCAAGCTTTGCCGTTAAGAAGCGCACTCATCAGATCAAGCGGTGAGACCTTCACGGAGTTGGATTGCATCGTTTCAGTGGCGAATTCAAGCAATTCAACAGCAAAACAAGTGTTCTCCGGTGAGATAGATTCGAGAATCGGTGGAGTATAGAGAGAGAATGAGAACAAAAAATGGGATCTCTGTGTGTGTGTGTGTGTAGATCCTCTGTGAATGGGAATTGGTAGGGGTAGTTGGGAGAAAGGTGTGGAGTTGAGGGGGTTTTATGTAGGAGAGAAGAAAGAGAGGAGAGGGGCCAACGCCTACCCAACGAGAGTAGTTAGCCACACCTACCTCTTTTAACCATGGTTACTTTAGAGGATATCATTTAATTAAAAAAACGGCCGTCGATGTCTTTAGTGGTCTTGTTCGACCGGTTGAACTGTGAACTGTGATTATTACTGGTCTATTTATGGTATATCATGTTGTTTCTCCAAAAAACGGTCGGTTTCGGCAGCTAGCGAGTGGGCATGTAGGCCGGTGACCGCAAGCGAACAGGATGATGATGGATATAACGGGAAAAATCAGTGAACTTTTGCCAGAATTGTAAGCGGTTGTTGCTCGATCTTATTATTTTTTTTAATGGAGAACAAGTAGATAGATAGGTGTTTACGGACTTGATGATTGTAAATATGGTTCATCTTAAATCAAAAATATACTAGAGTGAGGCAGCATTACGATAATAAGACTCCTTGAAGAGCTGGTGTGAAGAGGTGGCATATAAGATGAGTGATGGATTAGTTGTGAGACAAGCAACGCTTTAACATTTGAGAACTAGGGTTATGAAGTGGGTATACGAGAGAAGGTGAGTACTTATCTCCAATTGCTAAAAAGAAACGTTAAGGTATTCAACATAATAGCTAAAAAGAAACGTTAAGGTATTCAACATTTAAATAAATAACATATACAAAGTTAAAATTAAAATTTTCATTAAGTGAAATTAGAAAGTGTTTCCATAACAAACAATTATTTAACATGTAGATAAATAAGGGGTTAAAAAAGAACATCAAACAATAAAAGGAAATCAAAACGTTATTTATAGTCACACAGTTTAATTTCAATAATTTAAAAAAAAGAACCATATGTCAAAGCAAATAGAATTAAAAGACAAAAAAGATGTCACATTGATTTCACTTTGTGAATTTTTCTTATGTAACTCATTGATTTCACTTGCGAAATCAATATGATTTTTCTTTTACTTTCTTCTTACGTTGAAATTGTATGTCTATTATTCTTTTGCTTTTTTATTTGATTTTTTTTAATTAAGATGTTTGGCTAGAAATGATTCTCTAGTTTCAATTTTTTGGTGTTCCTCATTCAACTCTTCCTCCTATAAATACATATTCACACATACATCTATACTAATATATAATACATATTAAAAATATAAAATAGTTATTTCATTCAAAGTGTAAAACGCATAGACAATATTCTAAGCATAGAGTATAAGTGTTTATGCAATAGTTTCACTTTTGCCTATATTTAATTAACTTCTTCTAATTATATATTATTTTATACATATTATTAATATATTATTTAATAATATGATATTATCTCATTCATAATAATAAAATTTTATTTTATTTATAATAATATAAATTAGCATTTAAATGTATAGTTACTAATCGTATTTTTATAGTTAAGTGTTATTTAAATTAACTATTATTTTATTTAAATATTTATATATATATATA
>BJCM01200795.1:0-14645 GCA_018326385.1 Flaveria bidentis | reverse complement strand
ATGACAGATTTGGGTCAGTTGCATCATTTTTTGGGTATTAAGGTGACCAAACAGTCCGCTGGGTTATTCTTGGACCAATCACAGTATGCGAAAGATATCCTTTCTCGTGCATCTATGTCATCTTGCAAACCATGTACCACCCCAGTTGATTTATCCTCAAAACTTAGTGCTTCGGATGGTCCATTGTTTGATGACCCTACTCTATATCGAAGCCTTGCTGGTGCCTTACAATACTTGACGTTCACTCGTCCCGATATTTCTTATGCAGTTCAGCAGGTTTGCTTGTTTATGCATGAACCGCGTGTCCCACATTTTGCGTTTTTGAAGCGTATCTTACGGTATTTACAAGGCACTATTGACTACGGCATTCAACTTCGCAAATCGACAACCGATTCTTTGGTTGCTTACTCAGATGCTGATTGGGGCGGTTGTCCCGACTCTCGCCGCTCTACTAGTGGCTAC
Organism: Flaveria bidentis; assembly: GCA_018326385.1. Classification (NCBI taxonomy): domain Eukaryota; kingdom Viridiplantae; phylum Streptophyta; class Magnoliopsida; order Asterales; family Asteraceae; genus Flaveria; species Flaveria bidentis. The sequence goes on along the minus strand of BJCM01200795.1, from coordinate 14,183 downwards.
TGTGTTTTTCTTGGGGATAATTTGGTTTCATGGTCCTCCAAGCGCCAACCTACCATCTCACGTTCTAGTGCCGAGGCAGAGTATAGGGGCGTCGCAAATGCCGTCGCAGAAGCTACTTGGCTACGCAATTTATTGCTTGAGTTATATCTACCGCTTCGTCGAGCTACGGTGGTTTACTGTGACAACGTATCCGCGGTATATATGTCGGACAACCCAGTTCAACACCAACGAACAAAACACATTGAAATTGACATTCATTTTGTTCGCGAAAAAGTTCGTGTTGGGGATATTCGGGTTCTACATGTGCCTTCTTCTTTGCAATATGCCGATATTTTTACCAAAGGATTGTCTCGCCAATTATTTCAATCTTTTCGGTCCAGCTTGAGCGTTTGTCCAACGCCCGCTCAAACTGAGGGGGAGTCTTAGCCGATATATTAGAGGATATATTATAGATAGTCATTATCTTATGTAATTGTATGATGATTATGTTTCCTAATTAGAGGTAGGTTATGATTCTCTCCCTATATAAAGGGATTGTTATTATCAATGAGAGACACGGAAAATCATTGACCATAAACTCTTTTACTTTCAACTGTCCTGCAAAGTTTATTGTTAAAAAGTCGAAACAATTAAACCCTTAATAGTTAGAAGGGTATCTTGAAAAGAAACAAAGAGCGGGATGGTATGCCAGTTATTATATGATAGTGAAATGGTGGAGTGTGTAGCACAGACCCTCAAAACTTTGAGGTGTATGTATGTAGGATAACAACGATAAATGAGGGAGGTTAGAGATTAAAAATGTTTGGCTTTGTTTGGTAGAATATTTAAGATATATGTGGTCATTTCTAATGTGTAATACCAAAATTTTTATGGTACCCATACGTGGGTGAGACAAGTACGAAATATATTATTATGAAACTGATTTTAAGTTTTGTCCTCTGTTTATGAGAAAGTGTACAGGGAAAGAAAACAAGTGACCTTCCCATTTTGATTACAAAAAGTCATAGAAAGATTCATTAGAGGATGTGGTAGCATTATCACATTGTAAACATATAACGATGCCTTCAAAGTGAGGTTGGATATGCTATTGAAAATATAGAAAAGTAGAGAATGCTTGAGATTTATATGAAAGTTGATATGTCCAAATATAATTAGTAAAATCATCTAAAAAAATATGATAACGGTGACCTCACGAACTAAGGACTGATGAGGTCCACAAATCACCATGCATAATGTCAAATAAACAATATGTAACAGATGTAGAAACAACAAAGGGAAACTTAATAGTTTTTCATACATGAAAGTATCACATAAAGACAAAGTTTTAAGTTTTCCACAATCACTACCATTGTTTTGTTTTGAACTAGGAGGTCAATCAAGGCCCGAGAGTCCAAGACGGCAATGCCAAAAATCTTGAAACAATACTACAAAGGTAGATAGAGAGATGACTTGTGTATCTAAAGAGGTGAGAGGATAGAGTAGTTAGCTGATGGTACTTCAAAGTATAGTGATCTTGATCTGAATCCTTCGTAAAAAAACCATAATGATCAAATTTGATAGAAATGTTGTTATTAGATGCTATATGTCTAATACGAAGTAAGTTCTTAGTTAGGTTAGGAGCATAAAATATATTTTGGAATTTTAAGGGGGGAAAGGGCGTGGATAAGGAAGTGTAACCCATACCTTTTATGGGGATATGGAAGGCATTACCAGCGATAACATGATTAAAATAATAATTTTTAAACAGGAAGAAAGATTACCTTTGAGCGTTCACCATGTGGAATGTTAAACCAAGATCAATGTATAGATTTCCAATCGATGGGTTTAGTGACATAGTATGCAGAGCCTGCTCCATGCAAGTGGGAGCATAAGCTACCTTGGATGTTGTATAGGATGAGTAGTCCTAGAATCCTCGGTTTATCAAACGACGTTTAGTTGGTGAGCGCATAGTAGTCTAGTATAAGCAAGGAGAGATGCCCATGCTTTTGCTGCCATTGAGTTTGGTATGAGGATGGTATAAAGAAGATCATTAGAGATCTTGTCACAAATCCCTTATGGAACGATTGCATTTATGTGACTCCAATCATAATCGGTTTTCTTTGGGCCCTTCCTCTTAGAGGATGAAGAAGTCTTTTTTTGAGTCAAAATGAGGTTGAGGAGGAAGATAACTAGTAGATATATTAGGGAAACAGAGAAAGTAGCCTTTTTTGAGTAAGAATGTGGTTGAGGAAGATGGTTGGCGGTTTTCTTATGGTTATAAGAGAGTGATCTAATATCATAATCGAGTTCAAAGTGTATCCTTGTCTATTCATTTTACACTAAAAATAATTACATAAGATCCTATATTTTAGAAATGTATACAGGATACAATATTTGAATTTTATAGATAATCCTATGTATATATTGGAAACTATCTTCTAATGATATTATGATAAGATCAACCGCCAACACAAAAGAGGGCGTTGCCCCCTTGACTCTTGTTCGCCCAAGCCATAAATTAGATTAATCTTAAACAATTGTACACTCCATGGCTCTTAACACGTATTAAAACTAATGGGAATAGCCAACCATTATTAAGATGACATAAATTCACTCAACCAAGTTGTTTCCACCATTATTAAGATGACATAAATTGATCAAGTTACATAACAACAATACATCTCAACACAATGGACTGAACCAGATAGTGAACATTTAAAAAAACGAAAAAAAAAAATTAAAAAAAAACTAACACAAAATTCACTCAACCATTATGCAATTTCTATTCCAGTAAACTAAACACAATGAGACCTACCACTGTACAATTCTCTATTTTGACACACTTTGAAAATAAGTTTGCTGCAAATGGCATTTTGAGTGAATGAAAGTTGGAACCTTTTCTTGTTTCATAGATTCTTGCTTCAATATCTTGAAGAAATTTGTATCAACCACATGGTTTCTGATGGGATAATTAGTTTTCTTTTATTTATTTTTTTATTTTTTTATCTTTTTTAAATATCTCAAGTTTTCTGGAATGCACGTGACGAAGCTCCATGTAGAAGGCGAACAAACCCTAAGAAACTGAGCTTCCCGTCAGCATGTCTAATCCAGTCTTGAAGAACCACATGAACTGGTATCGACGGACTAAGCCCAAGTTCCTACAATTATAAAATAAAAATAAAATAAATTTCTTATCATTTGAACTCAAAAAAGATATATGTACAAAAATAGCGATGATTTCAGAGTTTCTAGAAGCAACCTCTCCATCCTTGAGATATATGGGTTGGATTTTATGGGGTATGCTTGCTGTTGTTGATAAGTCAAGGTGATTTTTTACTTGTATGTAAGAAAATAAATGTTTTTAAATTTAGACAAAAAATAGATAAAAAGTGTTTCCGGCCAACCCAACCTGTTTAACTCGCACCAAGAATTACCCGTTTTAACTTTCTATCCAAATTACCCGACCCACCCATTTGGCAACCTCTGACACTCATGGGTAAAAAGCACACATCCCAGGGGATATGAGACATACCGAGGCAAGTTCTTCAATCATGATAGGGCGATTTCCATCTTTCTCAAAGAGCTCATAGGCACGACGTGCAAGTTGCTCCCAATTTTCCATTGCTTCCAACTGATGAATGCTAATGGCTGCTGCTGCAAATTCTTCAAAATCCATTTTTTTATATTGAAGAGAACTCACCTGTTAAAAAAATAAAATATTCCTATTGAGCTTCCTTTATTATCAGTTTCTTAATTATCTAGTCTACTAAAAGCGTATTTGAGGTAATAACCATATGGACAAAATCTAGCACGCGTGAATCCTTTACAGCCTCGGTGCAATTCTTTAGTAAAGCCTGCAGAATTGAAGTTTAGATTAGCATCCAAGAATACATATAATCACTTGGGAGTTGGGACACATATTAAAAGAAAAAGTATACCGATTTGAAGTTTTGCATGAATATGAATCCGCTTTTATTTGGACCTAGTGACACAAATTGGTCGCGAAGATAACCTAGCTCTGTAACAGTCAAAGTCTTTGCAACAGCCTGCAAGGTAGGATAATAAGTTTAAGAATAAGATGACTATATATTCAAGTTTGCACAAACACAGTTACAAGTTCAACATGGAAATCTTCAATAATGTCATTAGTTAAAAGAACTGATGTAATATTAAATCTTCTTTAGAAATCAAAACTATTGATTTCAATTCTTAGGCTCAAAAAAATAGTCAAGTTGACCTTGAAAGTCAAAGGAAACCATATTTTATTGGAGGGAAACATATATAAAAAGGTACATACCCCTAAAGCAGCTTTTCTGAGAGGAGATGAACATATATATGCTTTTACAGTCTTGTAGATTATCATATCCAAAGGTATTCTCACATCATGATAATTGGCCAACCATGGATGACCTAATCAAGAAAACACAAAAACATTAGTATAATACTACGAATAGTCAAATACATGTTACTTTCCATAACTAGAAAGTTATTTGTTTCTCAAATATTATTATTCTTCCAAGTAAATTAATCATACTGATTTAATTCTTGTTTCTCAATTATTACCATTTCAAGTAAATTAATCATATTGATTTGGTTCTGCAAAATTTCTTGATTCTCTATGAACTAAAGGGTATTACAGACATTTGACATGTAATAACTTATTTTGGCAACCATATGAACTCATTAACAGAAAATTCAAGGGGCCCACCAATACCTTAATAACCAATGTGATCAGATAAAAGGCAGCTTGTTGTGCACTTGGCCTTCAATATAATTTATTTTGGTTCCATAATATTACTTTATGGTATAAAAATGGTATTTTAGACATTTGACAAGTTGGTTATTGGCATTGATTTGGTGTCACATGATTCCTTTATTCTATAATATTAGTATCAGACATTTGACAAGTTGGTTCATAGCATTCATTTGATTCCATAAGATTCCTTTTTCCATACTAAAGGGTATTACAGATATACGATGAGCATATTAATATTTCAATTTGGTTCTAAAGGGTAAGGCCAAAAGGTGAAAGTAAGTTACATTTTGACGTAATGACTCGTTCATATATAAGAAATATATTGCTAAATTACGTGAAAAGTCAAACTTTGCAATATTCATGAAACTGAATAAGGATATATATGCTTTTAAGGGGTTGAAACTTACTTAGAGCTTGTGAAGCAGTAAGTCTTTTACGGTAATCTTTGTTTAATAACCTTTTGACAAAGTCAACCGCGTCGGTTGACAAAGAAGGCCATGGGGCTTCATCAAAACTTGGGTCAGCCTTCAATACGGCCCGGAAGATGCCAGACTCTGTGCGGGCCCAAAAGGGTCGGCTTCCACATAAAAGAATATAAGCAATAACACCAATACTCCACATGTCAGCTTCTGTTCCATATGATCTGTGTAAAACCTCGGGAGCTACATAGTATGCACTTCCAACAATATCATTCAACCTCTCATCTGCACGTATTTAACAATCAGTCAAACATCGTCAAACCTAATTAGGGACGGTTAAAAACAGAAATAAAGGCGCAATTTAAGGTAAATGAATTTGACCTGGCTTTACATAGTCAGAGAGTCCAAAGTCAATGGCTTTAAGGAGTGAATGCTCATCCTTAGATATAAACAAAAAGTTCTGAAATGAAATAAAGAGATTATTAGTAAATATCTTGGAATTCATAAGTCGATATTTCCTCTGATGTTGTCATTCCAAAATACTCCATATGATCTGACTTTGACATGTAGTTAAATGAAAGCTTGATTAGAGAACTAAAAATACTGGTGGTAAAATGGGCGAGTTCTGTGACAGGTTTGGGTCAAAACAGATAATTTCTTATATCAATTAACACAGTCGTGTTGGGAGGGCTTGAACACTTTTGGTCCAGATTTTAAAATTTTTATGAGCATTTAGGGTGTCAAATATGATTTTAAAATTATGTTCGTTAATCAATGGTAATCCAATTTCAAAATAAATTATAGTAAAAAACTAAAAATACACTTTGTGAACCCGATTACTTGTTTCACCTTTTTAGTTAGTTTTTTATACATATTTGGCGCGTTAGAGATAAAGAGAAATAATCCACATCTATCCATTCATAAGTAAATGGTTTGCAATTTCCATCGCTAATTAAAATAATCCTAAATTAACTAACAAGAGAATTACAAAAACTAATGTAACCGATAAACTTCACAAAATCTGGTAATGATTGCTTATCGTGAAATTAGTAACTTTGGATTCAAAGATAACATTATAGGCTTATAGCCCAATAAAAAGAAGGGAAAAGGCCTAATTTCACACTCAAAGTCATATAAGGACTCATTATTGGACATTGTTAGAAGCTAAAAGCTTAAATAAACAACTATAAAAGTTATTAAAAAAAAAACTTCTGAAATAATCAATCACTTACCTCAGGCTTGAGATCACGGTGAACCACACCTTGTAGATGACAATATGCAGTGACTCTTAAGATTTGGACCATAACAGCCTTCGCATCTTCTTCAGAGTATTTACCACCCCTACAAACACACTTATTTACAATTTGACCAAAAAGGTTGACCATGCTTGAATGCAAATTAGATTAATTGTATTATGTATACCTTGCTAGTATCCTGTCTAATAGTTCACCACCTTTACATAACCTACAAAAGGGTAAAACATATAATTCGATAGTAAGCACCATGTTTTAAAACAATAACATGTGATCTAAAAGGTCTTAAATACCCTCAAATAGTGATAAATTATAGAGAATCCACACTTACTCCATAACTATATACACTTTATCTTCATCTTCATAAGCATCATAAAATTGGACTAGATTGTCATGACCAGTTAAAGCCCTTAATATTTTCACTTCTCTCCTTGCATCTTCAATGGCAATTGCGGTCGTCATCTGGATAAAGTCAAGAATTTTGTTTAAACAAGGAAAAAAAACAACATATCTTAGATGACCATATAAAAATATACAATGTAAAGTACTTAATTAAAAAGTGGCTTTTATAAAGTTAAATTTGATACAAGTTAAGTTTTTCTATATAAACTCTTTGGCCAACATGTAATCCTTTTGACCACAAAAGTCAACCTAAATAAATTCAATCAAAATTACTAACTCTAAAAAATTTTGGAGCTTCTAAGGGCATGTTCGGCATTGGATTCCGGAAGTGATTATCTGATGTGGAATAATTAGAATTAGTAATCAGCTATAACGAAAGTTGTGTTAGGATGTGCTCATGCTAGTTGAAGTTCTGATTATTAGGTCATCACTGTTTGGCAAATTTTGATTGTTTGGGACAAATTATTTTGAACAACATATCTGGTTTTCAAAACGGACAAGCACTTCTGAGTGTATGGATTAAGAAAAGTTTTTATGTTTTCAGTTTATTTTGAGGTGAAATAAGTTGGTTTTAATCAGCAGTTTGATAATGCTTATTTCAAACTAATTATATGCATAACTCTACATTTATCCCTAGAGTGAAAAAATTAGTTTTTTTTCTCAATAAGCTGATTATCTAATTCTGCTTATTATAATCAATCCAAACAGCCTCAATTTGATAATTTAGAAGAAATGGTAAACTGATTAGGAATCAAAATCTGTTTAACTGTACCCAAACATTGTCCACTGATTATCAACTTAATTATGCCAAAAACAAAAAAATTACTTTCAAAACACAACGCCAAATGTAATCAACATAATGTTCATACACAGAAATGAAAAAGATCAAACCTTTGATTTGGGGATTACTTTAACAGCAACATCATGGCCCTTCATACTCCCTTTCTTACCCCTTGCAGTACAAGTATACCCAAAATGCCCCCGACCCACTTCATCTCCAAGCTCATAATGGCTTAATAACTGCCTAGAATACCCAAAATTCTTATCTAATCCAACCACTAATTCATTTCCTTCAGGAATTGAGGCTTCATTAGGCTTAACAGACCCATGTCTTCTAGCTAGCAGAGCTCGAATATGTTTCGCAGGCGAAGGGGGTGCAAAAGATCGCTTAAATACGCGTAAAGGTGTCGAACTAACACTAGAATTTGCAGGTGAGTTCTTGAATGCAGTACTGTTATGAAAGGGACTGGGGCTGTAATAAGGAAAATATGATGATTTCCCAGTGGAATTCAATGTTGTTGGTTCAACTTCATTGGGTATATTGGAGTTTTCGAGCTGATTTTCAAGGGTTTGATTGGGTTTTCCATGACAAAGTCCCATGGGTTCACAAACAACAGATCAAATCAAGAGGTTAATTATGGTTTCAGATTCAAGAAAAGGGCTAAATCATGAACAAGATGGTGACTTTATCAATTAGCACCAAATCAACCTCCAACTTCTTGAAATTCTTACAAAAACCCAGAGAAAATTTCAACAATTCTTAGCTTTTTCAACTTTTTTAGCACAAGCCACCAAGAACAAGATCAGAATTCTTGAAAATAATTATGTTTCCTGCAAAAAAGAAAGAAGAACAGATGGAAATTTGGAAAAGCAAATAAGCTTTCTGATCAAAGAAACTATATTATTAACAGAAACAACAATGACAGAAAGATAAAACTTACAAGAAATTGAGAATTGAGCAAGGGTTTTCACCTGAAAACTATGAAGAAACAGTTGAGAGAGAAGAACAAGTGGTGGAGAACCACCAGAGATGTAAGGTGGTGTTCTTACAAGGTAAAGTGTGGGTGTGGGGAGATGAGAGTGGAAAGAAAGGAACCCATAAAAGTAGAAAAAAAAGATGCTTAGAAGAGAGAAACAATAAAAAGAAATAGGTAATGAAACCAACCATTCTTTTATATGCTTTTTAAAAGCTTTTTCTTCCTTTTATTTTAAATTATCAAAATGGGTAAACATTTGAATCCCTAAAAACTTAAAAATTAAAAAGAAAGTTCCGAATTTATAAGTAACGTTTTGTCAAAAACAATTTATGTAATTTAAAATGTCAATTAATCAACTCGCACTTGTAAATATTTAAATTTTAACAGAAACAATCATTAATGTTATCAGAAAAAATCATTAAACTAATTACTTATAAGTAATTAGTTTTAATAAAAATGATAATTTAATTTATCAAAATGATGATTTTGATTTAAATATGAACATGTTGAGTTTTAAATTAGTTTTGTATCAAAAAGTGTGAACAATGTAAAGTTATAAGATAAATTTGATTTATATAAATAACACATCATATTGTAAATATATATTGTCATCTAACAACACTTATACATTCATATACTTATATAATTATTCATATGTTTTTAGGACACATTTCATGCGAGTAGAGAGCCCCAATCTTTTACGTTTGTGGGGTGTTCTTTCACATGAATGAAAATCTAATTTTTCTTTTGCTTACGAAGGTCCTATGTAATATAATCTTCGTCATATACAACACATCACATGTCACAAATGCTACAATTATCTAAAAGTTTCTAATAATAAACTAAAAATTTAGAGTGTAAAATGGTCATAAACATCATATAATCATAATAAATGTTCATTAAGTTCTAGAGTGACTATTTAAGTTTTAAATAAGATAAATGGGTGTACTGTATAACTATGATTAGCGGACCCTATGATTTATTGGTTGTATTTATTTGGAGTGCAATGGTGGTGAGTGGGGTTGGTCCTTTGGATGCTTCCAGCCTGTCCTTATTAGATTGAAGGACTAAACATTTGCTAACCAACAGTTTTAGACTTTGAGTTTGACCATTTTTGCTTTTCACAAATTTATATCCACCTTTAACTATTAGAATGTGATTCATGTGTAGTATTTTTAAAGACGTATTAATGGGTCCTTACCCATCAGGATAAATCGACACCCTTTTATACGTTGTGTATGTGTTCGCATGTGAAGTACAGGGTTGAATACATTAAAAACGAGAAAAATTCAAGGGGCCTATCAGAAAGCTATATGATCCATATAGCTCTATACCACGCTTATATGGGTATACGATGCGTGTAGCAAACTTCGACACTTAGTATGAGGAAATATATAGGGTCTGTAAGAGGGGTTATACGTCTTGTATAGGGTTATATGGCCCCCTATACGTCGCGTATGAAGCTATACGACCCGTTTAAAAATTTAGGGTATTAATTTATAATTTTGAAGTGTCCCAATATCCACATCCCATATTAATAGAAAATAAGAATACTAAATGTTTTATGGATATATTATGAGAAAAACACGAGAATTATAAAAATTATTATTTATATTTTTTATAATGTGATGATTTTTAATTCTTCAAGTTCAAAGTTTGAGAAATTATACTAATTTTTTAGTTTTTCTTCACGTGTAATCATAAATTTCTTGAGACTGTTTTACATTGATGTTTACACATTTAACCTTCACGAGATGGTGTTCTAATGTTACATTTCACTTTTAAATACCATGCACACATCTAAGATTGTGTCTGTCCTATAGAGTTGGTCACTTGCAACAACCAATTACATAACATTCTCCAATCTCCACAAACGTGTGTTCTTTTAATTGTTTTATCTAGAATAAGAATTATGCGTCTACCAAGTTATTTAAAAAAACAATGCCATACAAAGTTAACAATAATATAAGGGATATGTTATTGGTACATTTAAATTATTTTACCATCTTTATATCTTTTTATACATACATATAAATATATGAAGAGATATAAATAATATAATACCTCAATAACATAAATAAATGTTTGTATAACCTAACACTAATATAAACCGAATAAAAAATCATTGATCATTAAACTTACTTAAATTGGAAATCTTAGAAAATAATAGGGCAAGTATTTTATTGTTAATTTTATTTTTGGGCAAAGAGAGTGGTGTTTTATGGTTTACCAAATGAGTTTGAACACCTGTACAAGTTAGGGCCCATAGGAGTCCGTACCTGTCAATCTATTTTTACTATTAGATTATTATGCATGTCATGTTGTCACCTTAATAATATTTTCAAAAATACTATAATAAACTACTAAATTTGTTAATTATTCTACATAAAAGTAGTCACAGCCTTTGTAATATAGACTTCTAAGGAACCAAAAGGTGTTTAATTATTCGGTGCTTCAATTCAATTAAGCATCATTAATGATGACAGACATAATTTATCGTACATTAAGTAATTAAAATTGTACATTAAGTAATTTAAATTGATTAGTATTTCAACAGAAAAACGAAGTTTATTTGTAAAACACTTTACATGATATTCACATTAAGAAACCTCATTCATATACCTTCATGTATGAAATGATTGTATTATTGTACTAATAACCTGAGAGGGTTTAACTTGATAATTATTTTTTATGATAACTTTAAAAACTAAATTGAGCCGCACATTTAATATCATATGTAATTCATATGTTATTTTTATTTTAAACATTCATAATTTTTTACAATATTTTCTTCAAAAAAACTTTCACCATTAATTTCAGTATTTTTTATTATGTTTTCGTTACATATTCTTTTGTCACTGTAAACTTGTATTTCATATTAGTTTCATAAGTTCTAAAAAATTTATCATTTGAACCCTCTCTTAATAACCTTATTTGAAATTATAAATGTGTGTGTTTAGAACAAGTTTATAAATTGTAATATATCAAAGCCAATTCCTACGAATCTATTATTATTTTAATATGAAAGAATATAGTGATTTTTTCACAATATAACCTTACTAGTATGGAATTATAAACAATAATTTATCTAAAATTAAGAATTAATATCTTTTGCAAGTTCCACCAAACGGTGCCAACTCGATCAATAAATGTGATCATTGATGGCGGCAATAACTTTTTTTTTGTTGGAGTCAAATTTGGGAGTAATTACCTTTTAGTATTTCGTTTAATTTTTTTTAACGGCTAACGAATAATTTTTAAGCCCAGTCACCCGGGTAAAATCAATAGCGAAAGGTCTCCCACGCCCGCGAACATAGACAGCGTTGGTGACCCAGCTCGCCTACCATTCTAAGAGAAACCCACCACCTAAAGGCTCATTATGGTAAAACCCTTGGTCCACTAGAAACATATTGCACCTAGTGAGACTCCAACCCATAACCTTCACTTTGGAAAGTTATAAGGTGTCTCCTCCTAAACGAGTTGATCTAAAACTCATCATAAGTTATTTAATACTATTCATATAAACATTTATTTTACTAATTTAAAACGATAAATTTAATTCGTTACATTTTAATGTTAACTAGTATTTTCCATTAGCATGCGTTGCGCACGTGATGGATGGATTTAAATTAACTATTGTTAAAGCCAGGCTCAGAATGGATGTTCGGCCGCGGCTGCTAACAGTAAATGATAGTCACACCAAAACAACCAAAACCACTCCAGTCATATCATCATTGCCCTTGGATTTCACCGGAACTAAATACGAAAACAACAATATATCAAAACACAACCATGTGGCCAACAACATAGCTAATGTTGTGATAAATGTTAGTCTCAAATGAGCAATAGTTCGTCATCATTAACATCCATAACAACGACAAATAATATACAAACCGAAACCGGAAAGAGAACCATGAAACTAACAACAAGTCTCAGATGAGTTGTACCTCATCATCATCGACACCATGAACATTTCGATCCATCTACGGTCTAAGATTAAATCGGTATCAAGAGATGAGGTGGTCCTCATCATCATTGACACCATGAGGCCCTCATCATCTTCATCTATCAGATCTAAACGAGTACAAACAAGAAGTCTCAAATGTAGTGGTCATCAAAGGGATAATAATGGTCATCGAACAACCACCGCCACCATCCTTAACCGGTAAATGACGACGATCTGCTCTACCTCAACTCCATGGAGGAGGCCGATCCGACATCACCTCAACCGCCAACGACACCATCACTAACACAAGGTGTTAGATCCCATCACCATAGATCTAACAGACCCAACCACCATGAACGTCAAGCGGTGAATTCACCGGAGGTAGATTATAATAATGCAAAGCTGTTATAAGATAAGAACGACACCATCACCCTTGTCTTTTTCGAGCTTTTTACCATAATGGTATTGTAGATAAAATTATTTACCATAATCAGGGTTGACTTAACGTGTCTTAGGGTCGCAATTGAACTAAAAAAATGAGGCCCTTTTGAAAATCATAAATCAAAGAAAAATTGATATACCAACTTAAGTCCTTGATAGTTGATTTCTTTAAATAAAAAAAGGCTAGACGAAGTCGAATAAATCAATCGGAGAAGAAGGAACTTAGGGATGGACATTTTCTTTATAAATTGTGTAACTGTGTTTCTTCAATAACCTATCAAATCATCAAAATTTTCATCAGGACTCAACTATCAAGTGTTATTACCGTTTTAAAATTTCATTGAGTCATATAATACCAAAACCTACTATAATATTTTTTTAAAGGGAAGCTCTTATTCTTTGAATGTCTCAAGCTCAATACGTCACAACTTACATTATAGAGTCGGTCACAACCATAATGGGTTATCTAAAAAGTATTTGTCAAAATAGTTTTATATGTGATTTTCATTTTGAAAAAAGAGTTAATTACACAAACTCATCATGTGACCCCCTTTGCCGATGAAATCGTCCGTCCAGTATCCAAACTCTACTTGGCGCCATTGTCGAAGCTTTCGGGCCTCCACGAAACGAATTTGGGGACCTAATTTAAGCAAATTCCCAACGGCAATTAGCTTATGCATGATCATCTTCATCCACACATCCTTATCAACTGATTTTAGGTTCTTGGAGTAAGTTTCCATACAATAATCAGAACCACTCTTTTGAATATGATGACTTATATCTTTTGACGATCGTTGACATTTTCGCTCGATCTATAATTCCTTCGAATCCCGATTTCTTATGGTTCTTTCAGAGTAACTAATGTTTACTTTGTACTCAATCACCAATCAATTCTCCATCTGGCTCGATCCCGGCTATTTTCATTCACCCACATACTCTTTGCACTTTTTCTGATTGAAATTCATCAAAGTCCAATTCAAAATCTGATATTTTCTTGAATGTGACTACGATTTTGAAACCGACGATTTGTTAGCTACACTCGACGACTTGCTTTTACGTTGGTCCTTGAAGTATTAACATTTGCTAAAGTTTCATCTCTCTACGGACATGATCCCAGACAAGAGTATGTTAAAACAAAGTATTAAAGAATGAATGATAAAATCAAATTATATATATAATCACTATACTAAACGAAATTAAATTGTGTTAATTAAAATGTTAATATGTTGT
>BJCM01200793.1:0-17650 GCA_018326385.1 Flaveria bidentis | reverse complement strand
CCATTTGGTTTTTGTTTATACATAATGTTTTTAAAATAAAATAAAAAGTATCTGAATAGATTCACTGTGTATGTTTGTTTTTATGTAGGCTACTAGCCACGACAAGAAGATGAAGTGGCGAGAGAAGGCGTCAACGGTGGCGGGAAAGATAAAGGAGGCGGCTGTGGTGGGTAAGGATGAGGCAAAGGGGTTGGCAGATGAGATGGAGTTGGCGTTAGAGAAGGTGGAGGTGGTGTTTGAAAACTGGTGGGATGGTGTTCGCAGCAAATGGTGAAAGAATGCATGCGATGTGATGGTGGCTGCATATGAATGGTGGGGTGGTCGTGTCGTCAGGATGGTGGTGGTTAGGTTAAGTCTCTAAGAGCACTTGTTTTGTTGAATTGATGTTTGTATGTTCATCACACATGAGCATAATATGGTATTGTGGAGTGTGTGTATAAACTTAACTATGATTTCAAATACTCACTCATACTATTATATTTTCTTCTTTATCTTGTTATGTGTTATTATCAGCCTTATGATTCATGTTTACATTAGTCACCATCATCATTTACTAATAAAAGTGAAATGAACCAGTAAGTTTCATGGTGGGATTTAAGCATTATACCACATGATATTCAAAAGAAGAAAACAATAGAATAACACTTACGGCACATGGGAAAAAAACAGAAAACAAGTATACCACGGTCCCAAACAATCGAAAAAAATCATCAAACCATAAAATTTTCACTGTTTCCCGAGTTGAACAAAAAAAATCAGAGGTGTTAGGGGTATTTGACTCGAGGAAACTCAAGAACACCACATCCCCATTCTAGAGAAATATAATGTATGTGTTAGGTGAATATAACATCTATTGAATGTATTAAATACTAGGTTATTAAATGTATTAAATAGTAGGTTAGTACCGCATGTATTACACAAGTTAAATAAATAAATTATTAAATGATTAGTAAAAAAATTATGAATTATAAAACCATGTTTGAAAATAACATCTAAAGCATAACAAATATATCATTTTTGGTACTCAGTCATTCCATTTTTACTCATATCAAAAACAAAGTTTGGTGAAAAAAGACAATCCATCTGATTCAAAATAACATTTAAAGTAGTTCATGACATAATTTAATCAAAACCAAACACAACTAACACTCTTTTACCTATTTCTTTTCTTCCTTCTCAGCCTCTGCAGCCCTCTTAAGCCTTGCACCCAAATGGCGTTTGTTTGTCCTCTCAACGCGTAATTTAGCATAAGCATTGAATGATTTCATCTCTTCAGTAACCTTCACAAGTTCAACTGCTGTCTTCTCCCTTACAATGGGCAATACCGGGCCTTGAACCTGAGTGGCAGTCGCAAGTTCTTCTGGTGTAGAGTCACCCGCCTGAGTCAAGAAAAAGGTTAACCAAAATTATACAAGCAGCCCCATAACTGCAACCTTTAAGCAACTGTTTAACACATGTAGTTTATAAATTTTGAAAAAATATTTATAATCTTTACCTTGGTCTTTCTTGCGCGCCTTGGGAAGACAACTAACTTAGCTTTGAAGGTTTTCAGCCTCTGAACATTGGCTTGTAAACCTTCCAAAGAGCGATTCCTGCGCCTATGGTCCACAGCGATACCAATGGTTGGAGCAAGTTTCTTTGGAATACCCGCAGCCTGTTTTTACAAAAATGTTAATCTCAACCACATTAACTTCTTTTAATGTATCATCTTTTCTACTAACAAACTCCTAAAAAAATATTATTTTGATGACTTGATACAAATCTTTCAAGTCTAACCTTCAATTCTTCAAGAGAAAATCCTCTGCCCTCCCTAAGTTTCATGTTGTATTTCAAGGTTTGCCCGTGAACCTGAGGACGAAGCTTTCCAGCCGGCCTCGGGAAAACTTTAACAGCCTTAGCTTGTCTTGCTGTAAATAGATACAGAATAAACCATAGTAACTTACTTCAATAGAAACAGAGCGAACAATTTAACTTGAAAATCTCAGCATACCGTTGCGTCTCCTGGTTTTGCGAGCAGGTTGGTTGAACCATGTCTTGACATAGTTTTGCCAATGCTTCTTGAAGTGTCCATTTGGGATAACATTGTTATGCTTCACCATGACTTACCTGCAAAAAGCATCATAATGCATTATTAATAACTTTCCCCTTCACAAACTATCTCATATTACAGTATAAAGATTTTGCAAATGCCAATGTTAACAATCTAAAACATACAAGCAGACCTAGTTTCTATAACTTTATGGGAAAGAAATATATACACATTCTTTATCTTAAAATCTTCACAATTGTCTCTCTACTTAAAAAATAGGACCATAAAGATCACAATAATGTACTAGTGAAATCTGACCAATAAATGTGTAAATGCAATCTGAGTTCAGCAACAATGAGCAAATCATAGCATCTTAAAACTGAAAATCGTAAAAATCAAAACTTGTTCATCACAAACAGCATGTCAGCATCTACATCCCCATTCCATACATTCAAAACAAGATCAGACAAAGAATAACAAGCTAAAACGCAGATGCTAAGCTAACCAATCGATTTTAAAATTAAAGGTAGCAAACCGACACTTAGCTGATCAAATCAACTCTGATAAGTTACTAAATCCATCATTTTTGCGGTATGATAAAAATTAAACCGCAAAATCAATCACGTTTGAAAGCAACTACTGATAGCAAACAGATGTCGAAAAATGGATTGAAAATGATCGTGGGTTACATAGAGATTGAAGCTATAGAAATAATTATTATTACGATTTGAAGAAAAGCATACCTGAGTGAGAATTGAAACCTACGCCAACAGAGATGAAGATGCGGAGGAATCGGGTGTATGAGTGTTTAAGGTAAGTGAAGATGAATGTGACCTAGATCTAACGGCTCAGATTAATCGTATGCAATATGGGCCGGGCTAAAGGTATAAACTAAGGCTTATAGTGAGCCCATATAATATTCTATTTCTACCCAAACCTAGAAAAAACAAGTTACATGGTTAAATGTGATTATCTAAATTCTAAACCACTTTCGGCTTTTATTTTAGGGAATTTGTAGATTATTAGTTAAGTTTTAGGATTGTTTTGAATTAGGTTACTCGTAATAAAAAAAAATTTGATCAGGTCACTCGTAAATCTTTTTGTTAGAGTCACGTCACTAAAGTTTTATGGTTGTCTTAATTATATTATTCATAAATTACATTGTGTTTTTAAAAGATTGAAATATTTAAAAAAATTAATGATATTTATAAAAAGTCAGATTATTTTAAAATATTATGAATTATTTTAAATTTTTGAAAAAAAATTAGTGACTTAATTAGAAAACTCCTAAAACTTTAGTTATTAGATTAAATCAAATAAAAATATTAGTGACCTGACTGTAACAAATAAAAATATGATTAATGTAATTGTAACACTTTTAAAACTTGATTGTTATTACGTGAACTTTTCTTTTTATTTTAGATGCCACCACAATATTAGTAACACAATTATTAGAGGTTTGTTAGATTCTCGTTTGTTCTCGTCTAGACAACATTATAGTATCTTTGTTTCTTTGGGATAATAGACAACAAAACTCTATCCTAAATCTATTCCTAACATATTCGTTGAATATGCTTGCAGTGTTGTAAAAGTCGGACTAGTCGGCCGATTAATCGGCGACTAGTCGGCAATCGGTGGGTCACCGGTTGGATTCTGGCGAGATTTCGGTGACTTTCCGGCGACTCTCCGGCGAAGTTCAAAAATTCCGGCAAAGATTTTAAAATTTCGGCCAAATTTTTTTATATATATATCAAACTAAACATATTTATAAAAATTACATTTAAAAATGTGTATTTATATATATAAAAATTCCATACCGATTAATCCCTTTTTAATCCCGATTAATCCCTAGTCCCCATCTCGCCGTCCGACTAGCGCCTAGCGATTTTTACAACACTGTATGCTTGTAGTCGTCAAGTATTCAGCTTGGACACTGTGTTAATCAATAACCCTACCTTCTTTACAGTCAAAAAACAGTCGAGTGGCATGTTGTTAAGACGCCACCATGTTAAAAATTGGTATATTGTTATTGGCTTCTGGTTCGTTTTTCCTTTCACGGTAGAGATTGAGGATGCAGGGGAATGTTCTTTATTGATTTGGCATGATTTCAGAGTTTACTGCTTTCGCGAGGTTAAGAATGCAAGTATAAATGTTTAAACTTGACTAAAATGAAAAGTGATCAAATGAGTCGAACAAACTGTAAATAAATAAATGTAAAACTATCAAGCAAAGCATTCTGCAACAGTTATTCAGCAATGTAGTTTAACTGTCATTCGACAAATACTTGCAAATTCATACTTCTGCATAAATCCAGTACCAAGATCTTACACATCAGTAGTTCAACCCGCAGCCTCGGATCCCACCTTCGTTTATGCAGTTGCTAAAAGAACCCTCAAAATAACAAACATGCTACACCCGACGCTGTTTCTTGAGGCGGCATCCATTATGTGGCTTTCGTGTTGTGTCTTCAATGTATACAATAGGGTTTCGGTCGGATCTTGAGTTTGTGTATCCATCTCTAAAACTCAAGATTGCTAGCTTCTTTTTCTTAAAGAAAGTGAACCCATTAACTTTCATTACAACTGATTTTAATCCCATACTTTTGGCAAGTCGTCCTACATGTTCAGCAGTTGCTTCAGCAGAATATTTAGAAACCTTTGGTCCTCCTTTCATTTCAGCCAAACATCCAGCAGATGCTCCCATTTTCTTGTTCCCTTTGGAATCGGTCACAGTCACAAACGTGTTGTTGCGCATTATTTTGATATGAACTATATCTGCATTTTGCTCTACCCCGGATCGATAATTTTCATTGTCTCCCCTAGCAAAATTCATGTTCCTACCAGGTTCAGATGGGCGAAAACCTCGCATAAATGGCCTACCATCACGGCCCATTTCATTTGGGGCCTGGGCCCGGGTCTTATCCATTTCAGCAAATTTTCTGGTCAAAGACTCATAGAATCCATGATTACGCCCTGTCTCAATGGGTGATTGTCCTCTATTTATCTCATCCAATCTTTGATTTGAACCTTCAAAAAGTTCAGGATTCCTTTTTGAATCAAAGGGTCCATTATCCACACCTCTCTCAAACTCCTTTGGTCCCACAGAATGTATAGAATTTGAAAATTTTAATGAACCAGGAAGAGAATTTTCTTGTACAAAACCTAATTTCGTGCCCAAGTTTCCTAACAATCTAGGCATAGCATTATGAAGAATGCGAGTTGGACCTTGGTAGTTGTCTGAAATTCCTGAAATGCATAAACATTTTGTAAACAAAAACAGAACTAAAAAAAATTCGAATTACAAATAGCAGTTTCAGCCAATATCTACTAGTTTGGTTGACATTTGTTGATAACTATCAAATAGAAAAATACAACAATACAGGGAAACAATCCAAATGGGTTGATAGTTTCCGAAAGTGTAATTATTATTTTTGTTTACAAATAACTTCAGCTATTAGTTATTACTATAAAAACATAGTTTCCATTTTTTGTAGTCATATAACTATTTTGATATTTACAAATTTTAATCAATATTACAAAAAAGATGTTGGCAGGTCAACACAATCTGGCTAGAACTGAAAAAGACCAATTATAAAACCTGCCATCAGTTTGAGGTAATGCGGTACAAAAAGTTATAACTCAACAACACATACAATGTCTTCTCTGTATAAGTTAAGGTCATAAAATTATTCCTTTTTTAGAAATGAAGATAATTCTCTTACAATTTGCATCTCAAGTCTATCATTTACGTATAATTGCTGCACACATAGAATTATATGATGTGATGTCTGGCATATGGAATATCTACCAAGTAAGTTTTCAAACAAGTACCTCTTCTAGCCCATAAAATTGTAATGTTTGACAATGACAAGTCATAGTTTATGAAAATCGTTCAACTAGACATTGTGAATCCAAAGTATCAAGCAACTGTATTTGTGATAATCACCAAACAAGTAATAATTAATAACATGAATACTTCATAAAAAATGTTGCAATTTTGATGTGCTTTCCAAAAAAAGTTACGGGTATTAAAAATTCCATGGGACACAAAAATTACTATAGCATATCGATTTCAGCTATCATTTTGAAACAATGTAACATAAACATTATAGAGGGCCAAGTGGCCAACTATGTTTCTTTCATCCTTAATCCCCTCTTCATCATGCCTTAATTCTCTATTTTGTAATAACCAAAACTTGTGAAGAGGTTGGCATAAAAAAATCCCATAAACCAACAATATTCTCAATGCATTTCACATTCTTTGCATTCAGTAGATTGAGTCTAAAAAGTTTCCACCTTTGAGCCTTGTTGTTATCAAAAGAGAGTTAATTATAATACAAATCATCCTAGAGCTTAACTAGTTTTTAACAGATCCATCCATTACAGCTATTTCAATTATCCTTCTCAAACCATATATCCCTCTCCCTTCCACTTAGAAACAATGTTTTTTTTTCATTTTCTCCACTCATACTAATTGCAATGTTCAATGATCAAACATAAACTTTACAAAGGCCATAAAACACCTGTAAATAAGAGGCCACTAGAAAACTCATTAAACAGGATGACCATCACTGAACTTGTTAGAATCTACTAACTGCTTCCTGGATGGTAACTCTTTGGTTTCTTGTATCTATAAATACTACAGTAAAACATGAGCCCACTTCAAGTCAAAAGATAGTAATCACTTACATGATTAACCACATTGCAATACTAATCCTAGGATTAAGTGATTACCAATAGAACTTTTTTGCTTCTATAACAATGAATTCGAATTACATCGTCACTTACATCGATGGACCTAGAGGAAGAGAAACAACTTATACTAAATCAATTAATCAACTACCCCAAATTCATATACCGACATACACACGCATCATAATATACGAATTAAGCTTTTCCACGTATCAATTTACGAACATCAGCTAGAGAAATCATGAATTTAACAGCTTGCCTGAGAACAAATCACGTTTTTGTGCGATTTGGGATAGTGGCTTTGGAGACTGATCGGAGAACTTGCCGGAGATATTACAATTCAGGGGGAATAGCCTCTGATTTTGGCCGGAGATCCTGCTTCCACCGGAAAAACGAGAAATGATTCGTTGAAACACCATTGGATTCAATTTGCTCTGAATTAGGGTTTCTGTGACGAATAATCTTGAAGAGCACGAGAAATACACTAAACAGTGTCTAATGAGAACCAAGATTTTACAGATTCGGTCCCTTCTTTATTCTTGTGGTAACTTTTAACCGCTTGATTTTGGTAAATGTAGAAACAGCCCTTTGAGTTATGTATGGGTTGCCATCGGTTTGTTATTAGATGCGCGTAACATTAACTTTTAATGGTGTTTATTGGTTTGGGATTTGGTTCATCAAGTTGAACAATTTTTGTTCAAGCCTAAATAGATCGAATTTAACGATTTCAGACTAAAAACCCCGAAATCATCAGAAAAAGGTTGCAAAATCTTTAATTTGAAAATTTTTAAATGATACCTACATACGTATGAAATAGATGGTTCACATTAAC
The DNA here is from genome assembly GCA_018326385.1 of Flaveria bidentis. Classification (NCBI taxonomy): domain Eukaryota; kingdom Viridiplantae; phylum Streptophyta; class Magnoliopsida; order Asterales; family Asteraceae; genus Flaveria; species Flaveria bidentis. Next base: position 10,098 of record BJCM01200793.1, on the reverse strand, counting down.
ATTACAAATTAAACATCCTTCTTACAAAGTGTAACATTATTGATCTCCCAAGTAGGACTTACCGGACTCAAATCTCAAATTGCCAAGCAATATGTTCAAATATGTCTGGCTAGGAGGGTCAAGGAGAGGAGGTGCGGCTGAGCAATATCTTCTCATCTATCCGGTTAGGGTTTAATAATGAACACTTCATGTTTGAAAAAAACTAAAGAGGATAGAGGGTGTCTGTTTCTTTTGAAAAAATAAACTCATGTGCCCACTAATATAAATCTATAAGACTATAACACACGATATGTTTACACCAGGATACGAATCTTGCCACATGAAAGGACATGACAACACCTTGGTACCAAAAGAAGAGACGGCTTCTGTTTTGTCTGATTGACCAAATTATTTTGCAACCAGGCTAGATATGAGCTATAAAGATGAAATTACCCTAAAAAAAGGTTTATCCAGCTAAATTAAAATTTTGGCTATATGCCTCGTATTCGTTTTCAATCAAACTAAGATTCTTTGAACCAAAAATCCAATTTGATTTAGGTTCAAAACCAAACTAGATACCAAGTATGTAGTTTGGTTTGGTCTTAAACAGTTTTGATTTGATTAGTTTTCAGCTAGTCAGTGTGAAACCGAATGTTAAACACCCTTATTAATTTTGAGCAATATAATTTATTATATCATGATTTATAACTATATTCTGTAATGTAAACACTTTCTAACAATTGTATTCTATTTGGTTAGCAGATTTTGGCACATAAAAAAACCTGCACAATATAAACGAAACCAATGATCCTTAACCCAACTGGTTAAGATGAGATACCCATGATATGTAAATAAAGAGGAGATCATAGGTTCAAGTCTCACTCTAAGCAAAATGCTCAGAGTTGAGTTAAGGGGTTTTCTCAACAATGAGCTTCTCCTGTGGGGGTTGGGGGTGCGGTCCCGGCTGGAAAACAGATAGGTGGGCCCGATTAAGATAACACATATCCTCGGAAGTAAGGTTGTACATTTGCCGTTCAAAAAAAAATATAAACGAAGAACACAATCAGAGAACTTGGCTAAGTCATATATTATTTTAAGGATAATAATTTAACATTTTAACCAATTAGGCATTCTTAGGGAGACTTTCATATCGTTTGTGACAAATCTTTACGTTTAATCCATTTGACTTGCTTGAAGTAAAAAAATCTAAAAATAACACAAAACAATCTATTCATATGTAAAAGCAGTCAATATCACCATCACCTCTAAACCAAAGTCAACTATTTCTCAATATGGTTGTTCAACCTAAAATCCTAAGCAAAAAGTAATCATGAAGTGCAAGATATCATCTGATTCCCATCCAACACAGAAAGATCTTACTCAAGATTATGGAACAAATTTGGATAGCTGATCGAGCGTGACTACAAGATTGCCAAGACAAGTGATAAGCTTATCACCATTGAGTCTGGTTAAATCGATGTTAGACCCACCATTAACTGAATCCTCTTTCACAATAGCTTCAATTAGTTCTGCATTTTCTCTAAGTTTCTCGGCCATCATTTGTTCTTGTTGTTCTTCACTGACTTCATGACTCGTGATTCCGTTTGAAATGTTGTTATTAGGCTCTGAACTGCATTCTCCCACTTTAATTTCTTCAGTTTTTATGTGTCTTTTTCGATTTTGAGTTTCATCTATGCTGCGTTTCTGAGGTATTAACTTCGATCTTTGCTTCTTTGAACCTGATGATACTTTAAGAAAAGAAAGAGAAACAGTTTACAAAGAGAAGTGCATCAATCAAGTAACAACTAAACCAGTTCATCAATTGGGCTCTCTAGACCAAGATTCATAAATCATAATGTATAGTCGCAGACAATCTTCAGAAAACTATATGTTAACATAAGGTGACATTTCAAGATATTTATCATAACTAAATGCAAGATTCTTCTGTTATTGTGTATCTCAAGAGACAAATATATCCAAATCCAAACAAAATGATCATCAAATCTCATATTATTAATGCTACTTCGGTACAACTTAACCAAAATGATTCTTTAGCCACTGTTCTAGAAAAAGAAGGATAACGGTTTAATGTTAAGCTTTTAAAGAGACCTTTTCTTTTTTTCATTTTTTTGGAACCATCCGGGAAAACTCATGATCCCCACCGATACACTTCTAACTAGTGGGACCTGGTAATACATATGCAGGCGAGACAGTATGTGGCTAACCTGGGCAATCCCCACTTGAAAATCAAATTAATGATCAATAAGATTTCAAATCATGCATGATCTCATTAAAGCCAAGTAAAGACCAGCTTTCGTCATTAGAAATTACTTCGATCTAGTTCACCTCTTCGTCATCTTTTAGGAACAAAACAAGTTCTTCTGTACATTCAAACTTTTGGCCTTAGGAAATAGGAATTAGAAAGAAAAATAAGCTAAACACTGAAATCTCCTCAAGGATTAGAAAAACAGAACCCAATTACAAACTCATGATCTCAAAAGGCAAACACACTTGTACAGTTGTACTCATACATGGCCCGGTTAACAGTTAAGCGTGATCATAAAGTTAAAAGCACGATAGTGATCTGGGATGGCATCATTCTTTACAATTAAGAACTCAAGGCAACACTTTATCAGTTTCATAGAGTTAAAAACTCCTTCACTAACCATTTCACAGAATACAGTAACTCATAAGTTCTTTAAGCCAGTGTATAAGTGAGTGCAGTCCCCCTATCTTCTAAGATAGATGAAAGATTATGCATTATCACTGAATTAAAACAATCTTGAGGCTTTCTTTATGACAACTCATGAGTAAATACAAATTAAAAAGCTAAAGAACTCCACTTCAATAGTTCAATCCCAGAAACTGTAGCAAAACAATTTCAAAATTTTCAAACCAATGAGTTCAAATTCCATTTATGCAAAACAAACTTCATGGTTGATAGTCCCAATTCAAAATTTGTCAAAAAGAAAGCCTCAAGATTGTTCAATAACCTAAAATTATCACCTGAAACCTACCATTTCAGATTACACCCAATAATCAACATCAACTCTAGAATCATCACATACCCGATTGCAAAACAGAAGCAAGCACCGGCTCCGGCTCCGGCTCCATCTCCGGCTCAGTCTCCACCTCCGGCGGCGGCTCAGACTCACTATCAGGGTCCGTACCAAACCCCCCTTCGTAATCCCTAACATATCGTTCGATCACGTTAAACAGCTCGGAATTGAAGCTGGCTTTCTTGGATCCTGAGTGTTTGATTCTGCGGTAATCGGAGAGCAATGAGTCCCACTTCCTCCGGCATTGATTGAGGTTGCGATTGACGCCCAATGCGTTGCAATTCTCGACGATGATCTTCCATTTCTGGAAGGATGCGAGGGTGTCACCGCAATCGGCTTCGACGGCGGAGACCTCGTTGACGAGGATGAGGGACTGTTCGACGGTCCAGTCCGGTGCCACCTTGGACCGGGTGCGGAGGGGGCCAACGTTGTCGTGGTCCATGGGTGTGGCTGAGGGTGTGGCTGTGGTGGGTGCGGGGGGGGGGGGGGGGGGGGGGGTGATGAATGATGATGCATAGATTGATCTGACGTTTGTGTGTTGATACTTGTGAGAATTGAGATGATAAGATTGTATAAAAATAATATTTTCGGTTGAAACATTGGATGGGGATGTAGCTCAAATGGTAGAGCGCTCGCTTTGCATGCGAGAGGCACGGGGTTCGATCCCCCGCATCTCCAGTTACATTTTTCAATCTTTTTCACTTTTTGTGTATTTTTTTATATTTTTTATCAGAAATTAATGAATCTTTAACTCTTTGAATGCCAGATTATTTGATCCTCGTATCTTTTTTATTTTCATCAGAAATTAATGAATTTTAACTATTTAAATACCAGAGATCTTATTCTTATGTGTGGAGCGGTTGTATTCTCATGTCATATACACGATTAAGGGTAGACATGTACAAACCGGTTTTTATGCCCAAACCGGTTTGGGTTCAAAACCGAACCGGTTTTTTGTGGTGCGGTCAAACCGGTTCGGGTTACAAACCGGTTTGGCTCACCAAAAAATTCGAATCTATCAAACCGGTTTGGACCGGTTTGAAACCGGTTTTTTTACCCAAACCGGTTTGGACCGGTTTGAAACCGGTTTTTTTACCCAAACCGGTTTTTCTTACCGGTTTAACCGGTTTTTAACTTTCAAACCAGTTTATAAACCGGTTTTGAGTGCGGGGCTAGCAAACCGGTATAGAAACCGGCGGTTCGGGTCGGAATCGGGACAGGTTTGGTCCAAACCTGTTTTTCTTTTAAAATGATTCGGGTTATTTTAGGTGAACCGGTTCCGAACCGGTTTTTTTGTACATGACTAATTAAGGGTGAGGGATCGCCTATATGTATGATTAAGGGTGAGCATGATTAAGGTTAAAAGATGGTAGAAAATTTTTTTTCTTAGTTTTGTCTTGAACAGTTAGTTTTTGTAATTTATTTGATGGCCTTTGCATGTTACTTGTCTATGGTGATTTATGTTAGCTTATTGATACAATATTCGTGTTCCCTTGTTATACGGGTTGTTTAGATTCCTTAAGAAATGTCGTACATTTCTAATATACTTATATTTCTAGAAGTGGTCTTTTTTTTTATAAATTAAACTAGCTTTAGTAAACCCGTGTATTACACGAGTTGATTACAAAATATTAAATATAATGAAAATTTATTAATTATAAATCGATATACTTAAATAGGATATGACTGAAATCTTTCTTATAATAAATAAGAATAAAATTTTTATTTTAGAACAAACGTTTAAAAAAATGTCATACTTAAAAACTTTCTTTTATAACTATTAATTTTAATTATTTTTTTGTTTATAAAAATTTTACTTTTTAAAAACACCAGTTAAATATTTTGTATTTTTAAAAAAATTTGATTTTCTAAAAAGTTTTCTAATTTTATAAAAAGTTATTTCATTGGAAATAATATTAATAAAAATATATCTTGCTTATTTAGAAAAACTTTTAATTTTAAAAAAATAAATAATATTATTAGTAATTAATGTGATCATGAAATAAGAGAGAAAAGCGGGAAAAAATTATTAAGAAACAATATGGTGTTGACATGTGTCCTCCTAGATACCCTTTTATTAGAGTAGGAAGATTATAGTTTTCCATAGATCTACTCATCAACTCGATCTTCTTTAATTTTACGTCTTCTTTAATTTTACGGATAGTTTTACTATATGTAAGAATTTACTATATCTATAGTTATAGGGAAGCAATAATATTCCCTCGTTACAACATTAGTTGTGTAATGGATTGGGTATGGATTGAAACATCCTCTTGTACAAAGTCTAATGTAAAATTGTATACTTCAGACCGAAAAATGATCTGGTCCCTCTCATACCATGCTTAAATTGAGAGTCAAGTGAAGCATCATATATAACTTCTTTACTTAATGTTAAAGAAATGAAGAACCCATCTAAACATTAATCGTATATTGTTTTCACTTTGTAGTCTAGTGATATTGATGATTGATCTGTATATATGATGTGATAACAAAAATTGTTGTTAAAAAATCTAGATAGTAATGTTTTGAAAATGAGAGTAAAGTAAAAGTCATATGATCACTTTAATATGGTTTGTTTAGTGTATAACTCAATAAAACACTAACCTTTGAAGTTAATTTTTGTTTTCAGGAGGTACTAAATTTATTAGTAAATTAATCTGGTTCGACCGGTCTAATTTTCCTAAGACATATATTTAGTCTCCGATACGATCGAGTGGTGAAGATATTGTCATGTAGTCGACAAACTTAACTTTCCCACAAAAATTATTATTATAAGTAGAAGTATACAACGTATCATTATTCTTTCCCATTATAATCAACAAAACATAATTTACAACTAAATAATGTAATAAATTGGTTAGAGTACCATCTTATGACCAAACAATATTCCTCAACATTATAACATCGAATACAAACCAAAACACATCAACTCAACTTGTAACCGAGAAAGAGAAATTATCATCATCCATTGCTCTTGAGGAATAACCATCTCCTTCACTTGCATAAGATGAATACTCCTCGTCATCTTCTCTCTCCTTCAAGCCTTCTATCTTATCAACCGCGTCGCGTATATCACACCTCCTCGCGATATCCCACTCGCAACAACTCATCCCGATCTTCAACAACTTCAACATCTCGCCCTCGCCATTCTTCGTCCCCTTCATGTCCTTATCAAACACCTCACCCGTCCACTCTTCCCTCACCACCGAGTTTACCCACGTCCCCAAATCGGGCTTTCCACCTTTACCTTGTTCTAGGTAGTTCGCGGGAAACTTCCCCGTTAACATTTCTAGTATCAAGATCCCAAGGCACCATACATCGGTCTTTTTGGTCGTGTGTCGGTGTTGGGTGAACTCGGGTGATTTGAAGGCCACCATGAGGTGTTGGGCGTGATCCTTGTTGATCACCGGGACTAGACCGTAGTCCGATAGAAGTGGGTTGAATTCATCATCAAGAAGCACATTTGATGACTTGAGGTGACCATGAGGTAGTGGTAGACGATGGAGCTCGTCGTATAGATGATCAAGGCCTCGCGCTACACCCTTGATTATCTTTAGCCGTGTTGCCCAATCCAATCCCGGCTCGTCGGGTTTCCGTTTGCCTATATATAAAACAAGATGGTTTAGAGAGGATTTTAGCCCAACGAGTCACAATGTTTTGGTTGACGGGTCAAACATGACATAAACCCAAAATTCATGTCACATAAATATTCACAAGGTATAGTTTAACTTGAATTTTATCATCTTTTATATTAAATACCCTGAAATCATAGATTTATAAGAAATACAAATGTTATAAAACAATTACGTTCAAATTATAAAAAACTTATCAAAGTTTTTCTCTATGATTTTTAAAATGTTCATGTAAAATCACAAAGGTTACAAGTTGTCACATAAAAAACATGTTTATATAATAAAAATTAATTGAACGTCAAAAGACGAAGTTGCAAAAACGTCAATTGAAGATGTAATTGAACGGTTTTAAAAGACGAAGACATGCAGATAACAATTATTAAATGTAAGTTTTATCTAATTTCTTTTAGTATTATTACTTTGTTAACATTTTATATGTAATTTAATCATATTCCGACCCGATCAGACAACCAGAAAAACTTTAATTTGTTTCGTCACAAATCAAATCACCGAAAAATAGTAACCCCTGGAAAAAATTACTGGTTCCCACCACTGCCGTTATATCAACCCGATCCCAACCGTTTAGCTAACTTACCATGAAGATGGCTAGCCAAGCTACCCTTTGCAGCAAAATCAGTAACCAAAAGCTTCTCATCTTTCTTGTAATAAAAAGCCACAAGAGGTAACAAATTAGGGTGTGACAAGCTTCCTAACAATCTCATATGTGCATAGAACTCTTCTTTTCCCACATTACTCATCTCTTTAAACCTCTTGACCACCACGGGCGCGCGGCCCCCAATCATCGCCTTATACGAAGACCCAAAGCTCCCGCTTCCCAACACATCGGCCGAGGCCCGTAGCAGGTCCTCCAGCTCGAACCTGTCCCTATCGGCCCTCACGAAGTGCAACTTTCCGCCATTGTCAGATCTTTTGTAAGTCTCAACTTGTTTGGTGTGCATTTGAACCTCATTTGCCTTAGGTTTGTAAGTGTTCTTCACGTCCGGCTTTGGTACTTGGCGGGTTATGATCTCGTTTTTGCGCCTCCTTCGGGCTCGAGCGATGAATAAGGCGATGATAATGGCAGCTAATAGTACCACACTAGATGCACTAGCGATGATGATGATGATCATTTTCTTGTTTAGTTTGTTCTTGCAGTGCTTAAGAGGTTTACCACATAAGTTGTTTCCTATAGACCCAAATGACAAATTTTCTTGTTAAATACATTCTATAATTCTATAATTTGATAATTAATCAACTTGTGTAAAGCAGTATGCAGGTTTCTAACTTTTGTGTTTTATCAAAACATCATGCATATATGGACCAGGTTTATAAAGAAACATCAAATTTATCTTGGTTCATATTTTTATAATTTGCATGTTTATTTACATAAAAAAACCATTAAACTCAACGTTTTCTCCAAGGTAGGGTGAACGACCATACATGACCTATGTTCTAGTCTTCTAGAAAATGCCCAAATTAAAAAAAAATGTATAGGTATCGTAGGTGAATTAACATATATTAAAAAAACTATAAACTCATTAATAAAAAAAAGTAATTTTAGGAGGTACTCAACCTCTAAGTAGTTACATGTTTTAAAGGGTATGTTTTTGAAAAAATTACATATATTCTGTTATAAACTTGTTAAATTATAAAGTTTATCAAAACACAAGTTTTTAATACAAGACGTACAGTAATAACATGATCAGAGAAAATATGCAATAATGCAAGTTTATATAAACGATAATGCTATACTCACACACACACACATATATATATATAGTCTTTTTATTTTAAGAACTTCTTGAATAGAAAAAATGAATGATTTTTTGTTGTTATGCTCTTATATATTTGGTTTACCTTCAAATGAGCTTGGATCCTGGTTTTTGAGCCCCTTAGGTATAGAGCCATCAAGTTTATTATTAGCAAAATTTGCCTTCAAATCCTTTTGCTCAAAATCAGGTATATCTCCTTCAAATAGGTTATCTTGAAGCTGCAAATCAACAAGAATCGGCAACTTCCCTAGCGATATCGGTATCTTACCCGTAAAACCGTTATCCGCAAGCTCAACTTTCCTAAGTGAATCCATCCCCTTAAACGCGTCACCACCTATATCCCCAGAAAACTTGTTATGTGACAAAAAAATCCCACGCAAGGGGCCGATTTTCAACAAATTGGGCATCGGGCCCTCAAAGCTATTGTTCATGAAACTCAATGTTCTGATACTCGTTACCTCGGCCAATGTGTCCATATCTATGGTCCCACTTAGCCCCATGTTCTCGAGCTGCAGCCCGAGAACACTCCCATCTTTGTTGCATATCATCCCTTTCCAATTTGGTAACTCACCGGCACATGGTGGAACACTGGGGTCCCAATTGCTTAGACCCTCAGTGTATTTAAGCGAGCTTTTGAACTTTATTAGCCGTGTTGGGTCCTGTTCATCGGACCACACGGGTGAAGTTGTTAGTAGAATGTGTAGGGTTAGGAGTGGGAGCCAATACGGTGGTCCGGAACGAGCCATATTGGCTTGTGGTCGATGCAAAAGGCGGTTAGGATGGTCGGAAATGGCTCGTTTTAAGCGCGTTTTGGGGGCGATATAACTTAGATACTGTCGATATCAAGGAAACAAAATGGCGATGAACGTTAAGGGTGATGTGATGAGGGCTTTTTATGGGGTGAAAAAGACAATTGACAAATTGTATAATGTGGTGAAATTCCCAATGTCATGGGATGATTGTTAATTGTTATGAAGTTGTCTTCTTAAGGCCGGCCAAGACTTTTGCCATATGTTTCAATCATTTGATAATTCATCTAAACCTTAAATCTTAGGTTAGCTTTTTTAAGAACGTTACATATAATCTTAAGTTTATATTTTTATTTTTTATTAGAATTAAACTCTCAATCATATTAGAAGAGAGTTAAGTGTTATGGTTGTTTCTTTAACGGTAGATACAAAAACAGACAGTCAGACTTGATTTTGTTTAGTGTATAAATATATCTCTTGTAATGAACATCTTTTATATAAAATGGACTCGCTAGCATGGTCGTAGATGTAAAGTCGATTCTAGATCGAACCATGTAACACTCTCATGTTCTTTCTTTTTTGTTTTATTATTTTGCGATTTTGTTTTTTTAAGCATGTTTTTATCTGTAGATTAGACTTAGTCGACTGAAGCAACTGATCACTCTTGTTTATTCTTGGTCCAGCTGATTACTAGATCAACATCTTTGATACAAACAACAATCGTCGAAATGAGAAGCTAGCGAGTCCTTCAAGTCTGATAGTGAGGCATTAAGATGGTATCAGACCATCAAAACCGAAATGGTCCATGAAAAATGTGTCAGCTTATATTATAATAATTTGGATTCGGAAAGTAATGAGAATTTGATCAAGCTAGCTGTTCATGCTAAACATCCCTTTCAGTTCTTAT
>BJCM01200791.1:0-12331 GCA_018326385.1 Flaveria bidentis | reverse complement strand
TTATCTATTCTATTTATAGGCAGACAAGATGCCTTTACAAAATGACTAAACTACCCCTGAGCTATTACATCAGAAACTAGTCTAAGTCTTGATCCGCATCTTTGCTTGTTCATCCGCATTAGTAAGTTGGCCATCCGCATTGGTTAATGCGGATGAACAAATACTTATGCGCATTTGTTCGGTCATCCGTATTTGTCTAATGCGGATGAGAAAAGTCTTGTCTGCATTAACTTTTATTCTTCCGCATTTTTCAATGCGGAAGAGCAAATACTTGTCCGTATTTGCATTATGTCTTCCGCATTGACAAATGCGGGAGACAACACTTGTTCTTTTTCTTAAGCAGAATCTTCATCCGCATTTCTTCTTGGACTTATGGGATTCCAGTAGAGCAATCATCAAATCACCCATTGAGTTGGCATGTATGATCCTTTCAGGGTGCAACACTTACCAAGGTCATTCTAAGCACGAACAACATAATAAAACCTAAGGAACATCATCAAACATTCATAATACATACGGATATGCATACATAAACATTGTAAAATCATTTTAATACATTTTCAGCCCAAGAAGAGTTTAAAACAAGTAAAACCGGGGACTAGAAACTCACCTGGTGCAACTTTGGGTGTATCTTCCTTCTAACTCGTATGCAAGTGAGTTCAAACACCTAAGAACACACCAATCACACACACACGAACACACACACAAAAACATAAGCACATAAGCATATAACCGAGACCACCCAACACAAACACTTAGAACTTCGAATTCTTACCTTGAATTCAATCCTTTTCTTCTTCTTCTTCAACCGAGAGTTTTTCTGCTCTCTCTCTCTAATCCAAAATGAAAAGGTGATGGGAAGTGAGGGTGGGCGGCCATGCCCACCTTTATACCAACTTCTTTGTACTTTTATCCCCTTTTTACATTTTTAACCCCTCAACTTGGGTTTACTGATGTTTCCTTCCTTTATTCTTCATTTCTTATTTTTCTTTTCTTTTTAAAGAATAACCGGGTGTTACAATAAACTAAGAGATTGGACGTAAAAAGTTATGATTTTGGGTTAAAAACGGGTTGGTTCGTAATTTTTATGCGATCTGCGAAACTGTACATGCATCCTGCGAATTTACATATTCAATCAGCAAAACATTGAGGACTTCCTGTGAAACTATAGTTTCGCAGGTAGTTTCACAGACATGGTTTTCCAACGAAAGTTGGGCGAAAATGATAGCAAAACTGGCAGCGAAGATGTCAGCGAAACTGCCAGCAAAGATGCCAGCGAACTGCCAGCGAAGATGCCAGCGAAACCAGCAGCGAAACTGCTAGTGAAACTAGTAGCGAAACTGTTGGCGAATCTAGATGCGAAATTGCTGATCTTGCAGCGAAATTAGCAGCGAATTTAGGCAGAAATTAACCCCTTTAAGAGTCAACTCATCTGTAGGTTGTGTAGTGAGATCCTAGCCTTGTAAGCTTAGTTTAGAAGTTGGTCTCGGTAACCAGGTGAGTTCTAGATCCCCTATTTATAAGTTTTTAATGTTTTGGGGCTATTATGCATACTAAATATACATTTTTAAATGACCAATATTTTAAGAGGTTTTAACAGAAAGATCGATTTTTCTATAAGGAAATGTGTTATATAAATATTTAAGAATAAAAGTTTTTCACGCTGACCTGGCAGCCCGGACCCAGCCAGGGGCGTTGCCCCTTGGACCCCACTAGAGGCTGCTGCCCCTAGGACCCCGCTATCAGGGGCTGCCGCTCCCGAACCCCCGTTATCCCGCGGAGGGTCGGTTATGTTTTATGACGACTAGTACTTGGTATGCTGTGTACTTAATAAGTTAAGTATTATATATTAAAGTGGAAGATGATATTAATGAAAAGCGAAACTTAATGAATGTTACCCCCGGGCCCATTTGATGATGAAAAGTCTTGCAAGCACATTGATAGACTTCACTAATGTGAGTTTGATTTATGCTAATGGATTTATATTCATGAGCGGGATATGTGCCTTGCAGTGTGGATTAACTGTCGGGGGTTAGCTACCGTTTTCATGTGTACCGACAGGGATCGACATTTTTTGTCGATTAACATGGAGCTCTTGTTTTGTGTAATCTCGATTATGATGAAAGTGAAAGATAATGAAAGAATGAAAGATAAAGAACATGCTTATTATGATGCAAGAAATGTTATGTATTGTGATGTAAGCGTGGTCATTATATGAAGGATAAAGTTTATATTTTCTTATATTATTTATAAAACTAGAACTCGCTCAGCGAAGCTGACTTTTATGCATAATAGTTGGCAGATAATTGTTGATGCTGAGGATGGCATCGGTTGGAGGCTACTTAGATGGATATGGATGGCATTCATGTTTATGAAATCTTTTATTGTAATCTAAAGGAAAAAATACTATGTTTTATTTACAATTAAAGGACGAATGTATGAGCACAATATGATTTCCAAGTTTTAAATGAATGTCTATTTAATTCTGCTGCAATGTTTTGTTATTAAAATGATTTTATGCTATGATTCACCAACTGTGAGGTTTCCCGGGAACGGGGCCTTACATGTAATTCGGACTTGTATTATATATATGAAATATATTAATATATTATGTTTTTATGTGTTGTCTATTTACTTTATGATCAATGCATTCTGAACAAACTAGTCACATCTAAAGCATTTCACACTTCCTCGGGTATGTGACAAACCCTGTTTTAATCCGGTATATAATATATTGTTATTAAAATTGGCCAATTTATTAAGTTCTCTAATAAAGTTTTCTGGGGTTTAAACCATAATCAAGTTTTGATTTTGATATAAGAAACAATTAATGTTTGAGTTTGTCTATTAATTCCTTCTCTATATACAATCACACAATCTATTTAAACATACTAAATGACGTGTGTGTTTAATTATAATTTATAATCCTATCATTGCAATCCGCACACTAAGATCTGAACGACATGAGATTAGAGTAGTGAGTTGACTCTGAACAATGAATTGCGCTTGATTAGACATTAGATATAAGGATATCTGAATAGCGTGATATCTATATCGATACAAATTATTAATTAAAAAATTAAACAAAATAAAAGCGACTAATAAATTAAGAAAAATCAACCTAATGAGATAAGAACTAGGGTTGTATGCGTCAATTTGTAAACCTTAACTGCCAAGGCGAATATAAATCTTTTGTTTTGTTTACACTACATAGTATTTATTAAAATAGAAATGTCATTCTAATTAGATAACTCGTTCATATTTTGTTTAAATTTAGTAACTAAATAATCAAATTAATTTATCATTAGTTTCTTTTGTGTTAAGAAAGAAATGCAAGAGAGAAGTGATTGTTGAGATTTCCAGTATTTGTAACTATATTAAAAAAATAAAAAAACATTTTAAGTATAGTAAAAATAAAAATATTAAAAGCACTAAAATCCACAAACTCAAGATCAACGTCAATAAATGGAAAAAATCATAAATGAAATTAAAAAACACTAAAAGACATGTATAATTTAAATAAAACATGAAATTTAAGTGATTTAATTGGGATATTTTTTAAACTCAAGTGAGCTAATATAGACAATTTTAAAATATAATTATTATTTTGCAAAGTTACCCAACGTAAAACCAAAAGTTGTGCGGCACAATCTCACTAGAATTTAAGGGATAGTAAATATACATTAATATCTTTGGTTGGTATGTAAGTCCCTTGAACCTGGTGGATCTACTAGTGTATATCCTAAACATGTCACTAAGTGCGCAATCCAAAGTAACATGTGTTTTGTGTAATGTGTAATGTGTAATTTAATCAAACATACAATACGACCATTCTCTTAGTTACATGAAATTCCAAAACATACAAATGAAAAGACATCGGATCTATTTATACTAATCAAGACATGTAATTGATTTCGCTTGACATCAATACAAGCGAAATTACCTAATGTCACTTCAAGCGAAATTGGCTAATTTCGCTTGAGCTTTATAAAAATCAAACATTATAAATATCAACAAATAAAAATAACTATACAAGACCATCTAACAAAAGTAAATATTACAAACAACCTAAGCTATTGACATGGGCATTATGTTCTAGCAAACTCCCCCTTGACAATAGCTCTGGTTGTTATCTTCGTCTTCAACCATAATCTTTCCATTGTGTAGGTAAATGACTATCTTGTACTTAAAAAAGTATCCACTACTTGTTGATATTGTAATCCACAATCAACCCACTCTAGATGATACATAATCTGATTCTTATATAGAATCTTTTGATCTTTTGAGTCTAAATTAATGAGACTCATTCGATAATAGAATCTAAGCAGATATCTCCCATCATGATCCTCCATCACCTCTTTTATAACACCCCAACCTACTTAGGGATGATATATCACAATTACATATAATCTGAAACATTATAAATTATCAAGTTAAACTAGTTAACCTATATTAAATCCTAACAACGGCACAAAATACCAAATATCTTAACCAAGTCTTTATTAAACTATTTGTCTTATATTTAAACATCACTTCATCCTCTTCACATATTCCCACGATCCCCTTGAGTAAATAAATGTCGTAACAAGAAAGAAAACAACACAAAGAAACATTACTAAGCCAAAATTGCCCAATGTAAACAATAATAATAAAAAACAGGTCCAACACAATGGTTTTATATTATGATATTTGACACGAATGAGAAAAGGACATATATGTAAGGCCCCGTTCCTGGAAGTACTCACACTTAGTCATTCATAACGTAAAACATTTATCAACATAACTTTGCAACATAAATCATAATTAACATTTAATAAAACTTGTCATAAAGAACATTAAAGTGTATTGAAACATTATAAACTATGATCAAATATTCATTCACTTAAAACTTTAGACGCTAGAATTAAACTTTCCCGATAGCTTTCATATCCATGCCTGTATTTTCTCAAACATTAGCATAACTTGCCAATAGATATACATGTAAAGTCAACATGATGAGTAAGTTTTAATTTTAAAAAAAATATACTTTTAAAACCTTTTTCTTAGCATATGTGAGCACACTTTAATACATACATGTTAACAAATTCGTTTTTTCCTTTAACTTTTATCATCATTTCTTTATCATTATCTTTCAGTGTAATGAATAAGTGTCATATGCTAGACCCACCAACATAAGACACGACGTTGGAATATGCGCCAAGGACTAAAAATAGATCCCTCCTTTGAACGTATATGTGGTCACAGTCCTAAGGTCTAGCGATAAAGTTCCCTATTCATTTGTGATCAATTACATGGATTAGACCTCTATGAGTATCCTTATAGGCTAGCTAAGTCATCCATAGTTGTGCTAACAACAACATAATTATCACCTTCATTATTATGCTTGGAAGGCCTTTAATTCATTTATTACGTTTCACTTTTTATTTACTTTATCTTTCACTTTTGTTACGTAATACTTTGATTATAATAATAAATAAACATGTCAAATAAATTTAACTTTAAATATTATTTATCATGGACTCGGTTTAGCTCAAACAACTCAACATGTCGTGTAAAAAACTAGCGATGAGAACCCAATTCATGAAAACATTCCTCAAGCGAGAACCCAATTCGTGAAAACATCTAACCCCAAAAGAAACTTGCATGCTCAAGTACCTAATCTTGCAAGAACTTGCAACAAGCAAGAACATATAGGCCATAGCATATCAAGCAAAAACTTAACATGCATAACCATGATATTCACGTGAAAATATTATGAGCATCAACTTTTACATAGAAAAATCATTCATAAATACTTGATAAGAAGGGCCTAGAACTCAATCAAAGTTAACAAAACATACATAAACAAACCTAAAAGTATGCATAACATTCCTAAAACTTATAAAAACTTGTCAAAAATTGGGCTAGAACTCACCTTGTGAAGATTAGACATAAAAACCCTCCTTTAGAGATTTTTCAACCCAAAAATTGCATATTCATACACCATTACCGTTATTAATAATTCCTTAATACACAAACGAATCAAAGGCTCGCATTACATATCTTCCACACCAAGTTTTCTTTCTTTCTCTCTCAAAATTTTGCCTTTCTCTAGCTTCTTTTGTGGAAGTTTTCGCATTGAGTAGGGGCAACGGAGGCGCCCCCTTCATTATTAACAACTTTGATCCTTGAACTTGAATTTCTGAGAATTTAATTATGTTATTAAATTTACAGGAATTTCGGGGTGTTAAAGTGTATTAATATATGTAAAACTAACTTTCCTTACTCCTTTTAGAGTTATGCTATTATGACTGCCACCTGTTTGTCAATCTAGCACCGACTAAAAAGGTAGAGAAAACCCCATATCAAAAGGTAATAGGACTAAAATTTATTAAACTAGTTCAATGATAGAAATGTAGGAAAGGAAACATAGTTATGCTTGTTTAATACCCATTGAAAGTTCCTAATTTAAGTTTGAATAAATATGAAGTGAGAATGCGGGATATGATTTAAATGATATCATATTTGTTTAAGGATAGTGTTATTTGTTTTAAATAGTGACCGAATAATAGAATAGGAATTGTAAATTTTGAATGAATCATTCTATCGTATGAATCTAGAGTTTGCTATTAAATATATGAACAATAACTCCTTTATATATATTAGAGTTAATTACACAATTGGTCCATATAATATGTCCATATTATAAGTTTGGTCCCAACTGTTTGCAAACCATAACACAATTGGTTATTGACACTAACTTCAGTTAATTTTCTCAATTAACTGGAGGTGAAAAGACCGAAATTCCCCATAACTAAAAAAATCAAATACATATAATATATGTGGGGCCTACTTTTTTATTAAAAAAGTTATATTTACACTAACATACATATTTTAGTGTATATATATGTCGACCACCACTACCACCATGTCTTCTCCACCATTATAGGCCGACCATCACCACCATCGTGTAATCACCACAACGTTGTCCGACCACCACCACAGTCTGACCACCACTACCACTGTTGTGTAATCACCACCACCATAGTGCAACCACCATTATCATGTAACCACCACCACTACCACCATAGTCCAACCTTCACCACCATGTCATCACCACCACCACAGTCCAACAACCAATGTGTCATGACAACCACAATAGTTTGACCATCACCACCACGTCATCACGACCATCATAGTCTGACCATCACCATTGTGTCATAACCACCAACATCGTTGCACCAACCACTGCCACCACTAACCCTCACCTACCTAGCCACCCTTCCCCTCCTCCGCCAGCATCGCTCGATCACTGGTATTAATAAAATTCTTGTACCAGTACTTTTAATTTATATTAATACTTGGAGGTTTTTTATTATTATTTTAGTTTGACTCGATGTGTAGCAATGAAATAATTTTCATAGCTTAAAGTTAAGTTTGTACATGAGGAGTTTAGTTTAGTGTCTAAATGTAATGGTTATTGAGAGGGTATCTTTTTCTTACAAACTAGATGTGAGGAACCTTAATATCGAGTCAAAAAAGAATACAATGAAAATATTAATCTATGGTAACTATTGCATGGAGTTAAATGTTCAATTTTCCATGAACTTGTATGCTAGTATGTATGGTATTGAATTCAGTTTAGCAATTACATTGATGGTTGGAAAACACAAGATTGGATGATGAAACGAGATATGGATAATTCTATAAGCAAAAGGTAAGTGTTTGACAACCTAGTAAAATAGTATATGCATTAGATGGTGAAAATAATATAATTGCATAAAAGTTTGTAAATGTTATGGTTCTAGCTTGAACATGAGACAGTATGAAGTAGTGTTAAATTTATTGATTTAAAAGAGTTACAAATTTTGTAGCTTGAATATTCATAATTATTGTATAAGTTAATTTTGAAACAAATAATGTATTCAATGAAATCCTTTCTGTTTCTCTATTTGGATTCAATGAACTATGTTATGGAAGCATTTATTCAACTATATTATTATATAATGCATAAGCATATGGCATAATGTAATTTCATAAAAATTTAAGACATCTAATACAAACTCTTAAACATTAGGTACAAGCATCTTATGCAGTAATTCTTATTTTGCCCATCATTTAATAAACTTTTTCTAATTAATACATTAATTAATTCATATTATTAATATATTATTTAATAGTATAAGATTATTTAATTCACAACATTATATATTTTATTATTTATAATACCTTAAATTAACATTTAAATTTAGTATAATACATTTATACTAATAAATATTTTATTATTTATAACACTTAACTATATAAGTACTAATACTTTTATAATAATAATAATAATAATAATAATAATAATAATTGTAATTATTATTATTATAAACTTTATAAATAAATAGTATATAATTTTGAATACTTAACTATATAATTAT
The DNA here is from genome assembly GCA_018326385.1 of Flaveria bidentis. NCBI lineage: Eukaryota > Viridiplantae > Streptophyta > Magnoliopsida > Asterales > Asteraceae > Flaveria > Flaveria bidentis. The sequence goes on along the minus strand of BJCM01200791.1, from coordinate 3,926 downwards.
TAAATACTTTGTTGGGTCAAGAAGAAGGCTAGTGCAACCAGAATGAAATCACTTAGACTATTTTGGTGCATCTAATAAAAGACTTCCGAAGCTAAGTGTGGAACTTCCGAAGAAAATAGAGTTCTTCCAAAGACAAAGTGCAAGATTAACTTCCGAAGACAAACTCTACTTCAGAAGTCAAAGTGTTCACTTCCGAAGATCAAGTCTAAGAAGAAAAGATCAGAAGTTAACTTCTGAAGTATGAAGAAAATAAGAAGTCCTCAAGCCTCGGAAGAAGTAGTCTCTTCCGAAGTATAAGTGGCTTCGGAAGAACTTGTTATTCCGAAGCCAAATACCCTTCGGAAGACACTACTATGAACCAGTGGACATAAGTATTGTGTCTCTGACACTCCGTTGCAGACCTTTAATACATAGTATGGCGTTTTCTCAAAAGTCATGTTTTTTACCATACTTTATTCCATTGTTCACCTTTATTAGTTAGTACAGTTGCCAACTTTAGTTGGTGACAAAAGGTAAGTCATGGACATTTCATGACTACCATATCTAAGATAAGACATTATCTAAAATGCCTTAAACTATAGCTTTGTTGTATTTGCTTTAGTTAGAGTATTCCAGCTGGTATCAAAGTATATCCGGCTATAGATAATATTATATATAGTTTCTCATTGTAACTTATGCAATATGCTTGTAAGAGTCTTGTAATACTTTGAGTTGAGAAGCAATATATGTAAGTACCTTGAAAATTATCTTTTTGCATTTATTGTTACTTATTATATTATTATCAACTCTTAAGAGAGACTCTCCTTCATCTGATAGAGTGTAGTATAAGTGAGTTTGAGAGAAAAACCAAGTTTTAAGTGACAAAAACCGATCCTACAATTGGTATCAAAGCTTCTTAGGCTCTTGATTGTGAGATCTTACCATCTAAATCAACCTGCTTTTCACTCTTATTTACATCACACTCAACATGGCCCTTAATAAATCTGAAGTAGAGATGGGAACCATGACTAAAGCTCCCATCATTACCCCTGAAAACTTCAGGTCATGGAGTAGACGCATGGAAGGCTTCATCAAATATCAAGACAACAAGATGTGGCAGTCTATTGTCAATGGCCCGTATAAACCCAAGGTGGCTGCACCAGGTGTAAATGGAGCCATGATAGAAAAGGCTGTTGAAGACTACTCTGATGAGGACCGGAAGAAGATGGATGTTGACATCAATACAATGACTATTCTAATGACTGCAATACCTAACTCCATCATGGTAGGGTTTGAGCATTGCAAGTCAGCCAAAGAACTGTTTAATGCACTTGCTCAAATGTACTCTAGTTCCAATGACTCCAAGAAGGACTTACTGAAGTAGTAGTTTAAGAACTTCACCTATATTGCTGGAGAGACTCAAAGACAGTAATACTTCAGGTACATGGACCTTATTTCTTCCCTTCAATCTGTAAGAATTACTCCTGAACTTAGAGACCTCACAAGAAAGTTCATGAGTGCACTCCCTAATGAGTGGACGTTCTACTATGTCTCTATCAAGAGGACATAAAATTTGAACACCCTCACCATGACCGAACTCTATGGAATCCTTGATGGATATCGTTTGGAAATGGAGAGCAAGAGAGGCCATCAGACAAGCAGACCCTTGAGTCTTCCTGTTAGCAATGTTTTGATGGTTGCTGAAGGCTCATGACCCACACAACCTCAACAATACCTGACATACACCCAGCAGCCATCCTGCTTATCTGGATCGTACATTACATTTCCTGAGACTCCAAGGTCTTAACAGGCTCAGCATAGTTCTTTTCAGGACAACTGTGCCTTTGTCACAGGAAGTGGACACTCTAGTGATTTTCAGTACTGCTTTGATGATCTAGAGTGCTTCGGTCCAGATGATATGTGGACATAGTCCAACAAACGGCTCTTTTAACCTACAGAGGAAAGAAGGTCTTCAAGAGAACTGGAAGGCAATTTCCCCAGAACCCAACCAACAACAAATTTCGGTTTGACAAGACCAAGGCCAAATGTTGCAATTGTAACCAACTTGGTCATTTTGCAAGGGAATGCAAGGCTCCCAAGTCAAATCCGGGAACCTCACAGACCTCTACACATCCCTCTGCATCAAAGCACACTTGAAAGTCAACAGAGACAGTTGCAATGGCTCAAGAAGTTGACTAGAGCTTTATGGTACAAGATGTGACTCCTTCTCAAGCACTCATGGCGGAAACATATGACAATAAGGTATATGAACATCTCTATACTCTTGCATGTATTGCGAAGGTTAAATTATATCAGGAATATAATATGGAGATTAAATCTGATATTGAGTCTCTAAATATTTTGAAACCTGATTTTAAAAGGGCTGAATCTGACTATCAAAGAAAAATTGAAGAGTTGGAGAAAATTTTGTCCTTATTAAAACATGAACACACAAATTATAAGACTCAAATAAAGGATTTAATATCCAAATTTTCTGAGGCTTAGGCCCAGCTTGTCAATGCTAAGGCTCAAGTTAGGAAGTATCCTATCTCTGAGCAAAACTTCCAAGCTATTATTGCATCATCCTCCCATTCCAAAATTTGTTATCAAAACAAAAGAGGGTTAGGGACCAATGAAATAGCTCCACCACATTCTTATGAGTCCATAAGACAACCTAGATGTGGTAGTGAAGGGCAAAAGGTCCCATCTGCTGACCCATCTTCACTTGAGTTGAAGAATGATGCAAAAATATAGACCACCACAGGGAAGGAACAGGTAACCTACTAGTGATGATCAAATCCTAACCACCAAAGCCAGAAGAAGCATAGCTAAAGTAGCAAGAAGAACTGCCAATAAAATGGCTTAGTCTAAGCTAATGATTGACCCAAAACAAAATGGTATATTTATCTTAGCTGGATTCCAGGTGGTAGGTAACTCTGATTCAGGAAAGGGTGTAGTACCAGCACTCCTGTCCTACCAAAGGATTAGAAGCTAAAGGGAAGAGTTGCTGTTAAAGAGAAAAAGAACAAGAAACATCAATCTTCAAGCTCCCAGAAAACTAACATTGCATGCATAATATGTGGTCTGCAAAACAACATGGCCAAAGATTGTTATTACAATCTTGCTAGCACACATTATACAAATAATGTTAAAAGAGAAGGATTGAAGGAAGGTTTCTCATTTGGACCTTATCAAATGGTTCAAGTGATGAAAAAAGGAAAGCTGGTTTCCGAAGCAAGGTTGATTTCGGAAGAAAGTACTTCTTCCGAAGGGAAAATGGCTTCGGAAGCTAAAGTTGTTAAAAATCAAAAGAACAAAAGAGTTCCCTTGAAACCATCCTAGAAGAAGACTACTTCAGAAGAAAAGGTGGTGAATGCTTCTTCTAAAGAGAAAGAAGCTTCGGAAGAATGCCATGCTACAAAAGCCTCAAAAAGTTCATCCTCAATGATCAACCAAAAGAAGGATTGGAAGATCAAGAAAGATGTTGCAGCCCAAACCTCTTCTTCAATGACATCCATTGAACCCCCATGTTTAACCTTTGGTTCAATTATGTCACAATTATTAGAAAAACCCAAGACCAACAAGGCTTGGGTTTCCAATCAAAACTAATCATCTCATCTTATGTGCAGGGACATCCATATGACAAGAATAACAATATTTGGATTGTGGATAATGGATGCTCCAGGCACATGACAGGGAACAGATCTCTCCTTCAACAATTTCAACATTATGATGGAGGTCCTATCCAGTTTGGAGGTGAGGCCGGAGGATATATTTCTGGCAAAGGAAGTATATACAACAGAAAGTTAAAAAGTTGACAAAGTTCACTTTGTCAAACAGCTTGAACACAATGTGCTAAGTGTTTCTCAGTTTTGTGATCAAAAGCATCAAATGCTCTTCACAGAACATGAGTGCATTATCCTCAAACCAGGGATGACAATTCCTCC
>BJCM01200787.1:0-14410 GCA_018326385.1 Flaveria bidentis | reverse complement strand
TTATTCCACTATTTACCTTTTTATGATAGTACATGTTACCAACTTTAGTTGGTGACAAAAGGTAAGTCACGGACATGTCCTGACTACCATATCTCAGATAATACTTTATTTGAGATACCTTAAACTATAGTCTTGTAGTATAGACTTTAGCTAAGGAATCCCAGCTGGTATCAAAGTATATCCGGCTGTAGGTAGTATTATATGTAGGTTCTCTGTGAAACTCATTGTAACTAAGTGAGACATAACAACTTCTGCTTGTAAGAGTCTTGTATTTTGAGTTGAGAATCAATATATAAAAGTATCTTGAAAATTATCTTTCTGTGTTCTTTATTACTTTATATATTGTGATCAACTCTTATTGATTCTTCTTATACTTGAGTGTTGTTCTAGGTTAGTTTGAGAGAAAACATTGTGTTTAAGTGACAAACACTGATCCTGCAGTATGTGAGCATGTATGCATGCATAAGTACTTATGTGTGCATATGTGCAATTCTTGTATGAATCTTATGATTATCAAACCTTAGGATTATGTGATTAGTTGTTTGAATGTTAAATGCTTTAATTATATGTAATGTATTAAGACTTAAAGTTAATCAAACCCTACTAATCATGTTAACATCTATAAACCTTATGTCAAAAACAAAACTAAACAAATCCTAAACACCTAAACACTAACTAAAACACAACCTTACCTTTATATCGACTCATTAAGGCACTAATTAACCCGATTAACAACTAACCTACTAACTAACCCTAGCTTAATGACTAAGTGAGTCATTAGCACCTTTGATCGCCACCTAGCACCATCATCTAAAGAGCCAAATAATCACCCCTATAACCACCACCTCACCACCCTAAACTAGACTTAATAATAATGAACCCCATTTCTTGAAACCCATCGGTCGTATTGAACCAACACCACCACAATCGCAAATCACCACACCCATAACCTTATAACTTGTTGGAGCATATATTGTAATATATAGTGTGTCATTTGCTTGTCGAATAGTCTAGGATTAATGTAATACACCTGATATGTTGTAAACACATGAAACTGGGTCATTTGTAGGAGCATATGCGAATGAGACTCAGTCGTACGACAGAGCCATGCTAATGGACCAGCCGTGCGACTGAGAGATACGATTGGGACATTCGTAATACTGAACCATAAGTATGGTCCAGTCGTACGATTGAACCATACGCATGGTCCAGTCGTACGATGGAACCATACGCATGGTCCAATCGCATGAATGGGCCCAGTCGCATCTAATATGGGCCGAGGCCTATATATACCAGTTTTAATGTGTAAAGAGATAAGGATTGAGAGAGGGAGTCTGCCCGGAACCTAGGGCTGCTAGATGAGAGGGGAGATCATGCTCGATCTCCCCTTGTCAAGAGTCTTGATTCTTATGTTGTAACGAGCTTGTAATCGTTAGGTTTTATCAATGAAACCAATTTTTGATAAGTCGTGTTATTGATTTGACTTTTGGTTTTGGTTGTTTATCCTTCCGTCAAGAACACGCTCGGATGTCTACCGATCCAACGACTTCACAATTGGTATCAGAGCATTGTATCTTGATTTACATGTGATTCAATTGTTTTTGATACAAAAATTGTGTTTTTTCATTAAAAATGCAATCTTTTTGTGTCAAATGGTGTCTTAGACGTCTCCTGTTCACACAGTTTAGTTTTTCCGGCATACGGCAATTAGGGTTAGTGAAAATTCGTGTTTTTGTGGCCAATACACCTTAAACCTACGAATTTTTGAAATCCAGCAGCTTCAGACACACGATTGACTCAATTGCATGACTGAATACACACGCATCCCTCATACGCACGATTGGACTCATTCGTACCTTCATTCGTACGACTGAGCAGTCTATTCGCATTATTCAACCGCACTTGTTCATTTGCCCGACTGAGCCATCCGCATTAGTTCAGTCGCACAATTAAACCAACCGCATTGTTCAATCGCACGAATAGCCCAATCACACACCTTCATTCGCACAAGTGAAACAGTTTGTTCCAAAGATTAAAGTTAATAGCAATGGAGGACCAATACTCATCATTCACAACAGGGAGAGACTCACATATTCAGAATTACTGCTACTGTAGAATGAAGTGGGGAATCACAATAAACCCCCTAAGCTAATCACGTTAGACGAATACCCACAATGGAAGCAACGTTTCGAGATCTACTTAAATGGAGTAGATCCCAATCTGTGGGAATCTATAGAGACTGGGTACAGCATGCCAGTAGGAGTTGATGGTGTCAAACTTACACTGGGTGGCATGACTGATGGACAGAAGGTCAAATACAATGCTGAGAAGAAAGTCGATGCTTTGCTTACTAGTCAATACCGAAGGATATTTTCCATCAATTTTCTGAGTATACGCAAGCAAAGAAATTATGGGATGCATTGGAGAAGAGATATGACGGGAACGCATTGTTAAAGGCCATAAAGGCTAAGGCTTTGAAGAAGGAGTTTGACAACTTCTCTTCGATGGGTAAAGAAATCCTGGATGATGTTATCGATAGGTTTTACCACTTGATGAGTGAGATGCACACTCATGGAATAACGACGTCAATGGAAGACAAAGTGTCAAACTTTGCTGATGGTTTGCCAGAAAAATGGGTTTCTTTTGTCTCCAATCTCAGACAGAATGGTATGCTTACGAAGTTAGATATAAATGATTTCATTCTAAAACTGAGAGAAAAAGAGTTGAGGATGAAGTATAGAGCCCAAAAGTCTACCTATGATCAGAATCCAGCACTGTACACCACGACTCCTCAAGCAAAAACATCTAGAGCACCACTTCAGATAGCTTTTGTGTCAAGTTCAGTTGGTCCGTCTCAAGCCTCTACTTCAGGGTCAGAAACGTCAGGGTCGTCTGGTACCCAATACATCAGACCTGAAGCCAATGTAGCAAAACTGAAGATCGAGAATTTCGGTAACGTGACAGTTGAGGTAGCTAAAGAGCACATGGATCTCTTAGCTATGGTAGTCCACTCCTATGATGGACTAATTGCTGGTAAAATTGGGAACTACCATCTGGTTGATGAGGATTACGAGCAGGTGGATGAGACAGAGCTGGAACGGATGGATATAATGTGGGCCTTAGCAAGTGTTGTCCAGCGAGCTAAGAAGTTTATCAAGAAGACTGGACAGAACTTGGTTGCAACTAAGGACACTACTTTTGAATTCGACAAGACCAAGGTGACCTGTTTCAACTATGGCGAGAAGGGGCACTTCAAACGTGAGTGTATGAAGCCTAAGAAGACTAGAAATGGGAATCATTTCTCATCCTTTAATCATCAGGATAAAGCCACTAGTAGTCCTACTTTATCAAGAAGGTTCCTAAAGCCTTGACTGCTCATGATGATGAAGGACAGGACTAGAGCTTTCAGTTTGTCTCACCAGGAGAATCCAACATTGCTAGTGTGGAGGATATAGATGACGATTCAGCTAGTGAAGGAGATATTGCAGTGGAACTTGCGATGTCTAACTTTGAAGAGACTGCACTAGTGGTCAACTACCTACTTGAAGAAGCGACAACTACAACAACGTCAGAATCACCAGAACTAGAAACACCAGACTCTGCTCTAATGGCTGATTCATCTGCACCTCCTCAGGTAAGTACTACCGACTAACTTTTTGATAATCATGCTTGTTCTGGTTGTAATAAATTTAAGGAAAGCATAGATTTAAAATTTTCTATGTTATTAGATCATAATTATATCTTAGTAAAGGACTTGCAACTATGCACTGAAGCTAATAGAGTACTAAAAAAATAAGCACAGTTACAAAGAAAAGATAGATCTTTTGAACAAACAGCTTAGGGAAACAGAAGTAGTAGCATCGAGAACACTTCGACTCCAGACGTACCATAGCCGTCCAAAGACCTCTAAGAACCTGCTCCAAGTTCATAGATCGCACTAGATCGATTTCAAATTGTTCTTAAAGTTTAGATTCAATCCATAATTTTTTCTACGTGCGTTCTCACTGATTGGATCGCCAATCAAATAGGATTCCGCACTATTTGATTCAGTACACGTTTATCCGTTAGTATTTCGTTCAATACACGATCCTATCAAGGGGGAGAATAGGTTTACTTTACAACATTAAAAAAAGGAGTCTAGAACTACCTCTTACACAGATTTGAGGATGAGCAAAGCATATTCACCTTAAGGTTCTTTTGTCAAACAACTTTGATGTATACCCCATTACTCATCGGACTTCCAGAATAGGTGAATGTAGTTGGAACATGAAAGAGAGAAGAGAAGATGTCAGTAGTTGGTGCTGATTTTGTGGGGTAGTCAGGAGCAACTGACTATTTATGGGCCAATCAAGTTATATCTATTCGCACAGAGAGGATTCTCATTCTTAGAGGGAATCCATGTATAGAGAAATTGAAGACATAATCAGAAAGTGATGATGTGAGCCGGTCTCTGATGATGAATCTGAGTGCACGCTGATTTGGTTGAGATTGTCAGCTGTGGATTGGAACCTTCTACCTTTTTCCCAATACACCATATGAAGACGCCAAGAGAGCACAACATTTATATATTGGGATATATTAATTGAGAGAGGGAGTCTGGTCTGCCCGGAGCCTAGGGTTGCAGGATAAGAGGGGAGATCATGCTCGATCTCCCCTTGCCAAGAGTCTTGATTCTTATGTTGTAACGAGCTTGTAATCGTTAGGTTTTATCAATGAAACCAATTTTTGATACTTCGTGTTATAGATTTGACTTTTGGTTTTTGTTGTTTATCCTTCCGTCAAGAACACGCTCGGATGTCTACCGATCCAGCCGACTTCACATAACTCGGTTCTCACACTCTCTTCATCTCGGTTTCAAATCACCACCACCGTCACTCTCTTGCTCTCGGTTCTCACATCATCTAACTAACCATGTCATCCTTTGCCCTCCATTGATTCTCACCTCAAGAACATCATGGAACAAGTTGTCTTCCACTAGCTTGTGATCAACTTCCAAGCTCAAGAACCATCACAACAAGCACATCATCAAGGATCTAGCTAAGCAGTTATCTTAGTTTCTTTCATCATCAATCAAGGTTTGATTCTTAAATTCACATATCAACTAGTTAAGAAGTATATATGTGCTTAACTAACACTATAATTAACCCTTTAAAGTTAAATTATCAAGGTTATTCACAAACCGTATGAACACGTGACTTTTATCAAAAATCCAAAAGAGAAAGTGGATTCAAAAATAGAAAATTTGAAGGTTTTATAAAAAACAAGGATTTAAACAAAATACAAGAATTAAAAGGTTGAAATATAAGATGTTCATTATAAATTAAATTAAATACTTAAATGATTGTGATTGTAGGAATAAAATTTAAGAATTTGTTAGAAATATTAGAATTAATAATTTGTAATTAATGGGATAATAATATTGAATATATTAATTTATATGATTAATTCAAAAAATAGAAGGAAATTACCAAAGAGACTATCCGAACTCAATAAAAATCTTAAAAATTAATATAATGACCCTTAAGTGTTACTAGAATTACAAAATAAATTTAGTGAAGTAGTTTATAATTATGACAAAGTTTCATATTTTAGAATATTTGATAGGAATAAAATTGAAGGTAATAGTAAAACAGTAGGATATTTTCATTAATTTACATAAATTATGATATAGAGAATGGAATAGTGTAAATATTATACACTTAGCATATTTTCTTTGACTTGTGTAAACTTTCGAACTAAGTTTACTTTGTACTTCATGCATGCATGTTGAGAGCTCTTTGTTGCTTTGGTTGCATCAGCCTTTAAATTTAAACCTTACAAACTCCCCCTAGGCTGATGCTATTAAAACAAAAGAGATTACTCATCTATTGGCAATACTTATTAGTATCAAGACCATTTCTTTTTTTATTATTTGGTAAGGTTCCCTCAGACTTTCATAGTATCTTCTCATGTCATAGAGATCATGTAGAGCAAGATCAAGTATGTCTTGCCAAAAGTATATATCTTGACATCCTTGATATCTAATGGGATACCATTTGTCTGGATTAGCAGCAAAGGTCCATGACAAGATAGGTCTCCAAGTATCAAGAGGCTTTACATTAGTTGGACTTGGTTAAGCAGCCTCTTTTTAAGTTACCTCAGGATGCTCAAACTCATTCTGAGGTGTATAGGTGGATACCTTGGACTTCTTCTTTTTCTTATTGTCCTTCTTCATGGTTGTCCTTTTCTTTCTCTTTCCAGGTTTCAACTAAAAAATTACATAAATTATGATATAAAGAATGGGATAGTGTCTATAAATGTCAGAATTTTTAGGGATGTGTAGCTATTTCTACCATTTGTTATAAAATTTGTAAAAATTATAGTAAATTGCCTCTTATGAGTTATTGATTTAACATTTAAGGATTTAGATTTTTGAATGTTTCTATTGGTAAATTTTGATGATTTTTGAATGATCGTAGTTGCTGATTAGAAATTTTGGCATACTTAATAATTTGAAATGTTGTAAATTTTAAAGAAGTAAGATTTATTCTAACAAATAATAATTTTATAGGAATTATTTGACATTTAACTGAAATTAAAGTGAGTAACATAGCCTTTTTTTATTTATAAGTTTATTGGGGGAAAAGCATACCATTTATGTTGAACTTGATGCAAAATTTGAGAATTTTGATCTGTTACTATCATATTGACACAACCATTAATTCGGATGAGAAACTGTCAAATAATATAGGTAGCTCTACTTAGGATTAGGAATATGTCAACCTGCACATGCCGGATGAGGGCAGTAATGTTATATTATTTGATTTTATGATTTGTATATGACAGTTATGAATCACTTGTGAGTAGGTTTGGTTGTGAGTTTGATTACATCACATCAATTCAAATGATTTATATTGTTGATTAAACCTATGTTCTCACCAACTGTATGTTGACTATTTTAAGTATAATTTTTCAGGTCAGCATAATATATTATAATCTCATGTATACATTCAACTTGTTTAGTGATCAGCATAGCTATTTAGGGAAGCTGTGTATTTGGTTGACTATCGATCTGTTTGACTTCAACCTCTTTGTGAACGTTCACATCCACTATTAGCTGAATAATGTATGAAATGATATAAACATGTATCTATAAGAGAATTACATATGTATAAGTCTAAAATATTAGACTAAATTGTAACAATGTAATCCTATAAATATATGTTAATGGAAATGATGCTTAGTTTATTTCTATGACTTGCATGTTATGGTAATCAATGCATTTTGAACCGACGAGTCACACTCAAATATTTCATGCTTTCGTCGGGATATGACATATATATATTCTACTAGTGTTAGTAAACTCGTGCATTACATAAGTTAAATAAATAAAATATTAATATATAATAAAAAATTTTATTATAAAATAATATTTTAAGATATGATATGACTAAAATTACGTATTAATAATGGATATAAGTACAAAACAATTATATCAACTTTTTAAAAAAATTAATTTTTTTTAAGAATAATTTTGTTTTAAAACAAACTGTATAAAGATGATCTTTTTTAAATGTTCTTATTATAACTCCCAAATTTGATTATTTTTGTTTTTAAAAAATTAACTTTTCAAAATACTCAATATAGTCAACATACAGTTTGATGCTTTAGAAAATTATATATTTTTATAAAAATTTGTTTATCTAAAAACAGCATAAATAAATACTCTTTCTTAATTGATTAATTCTAAAAAATATTAAATAATATTATTAGTAATTAATGTGATTATTTAATAAAAAAGATACAGAGACGAGAAAATTTTAATGAAAACAATTGTCGTGCTAACACATGTCATCTCAAGTTACTAAATTATTAGAGTGTAAAGATAAAGATATGCTAACTACAATTATATGATTAGAAGAGATCTAACCGGTTACATATTAATTAGTTAATTTGACATTAATATTTTTAATAAAAACAATCTTAATTATCTTTATTAAGTATTTATACCATAAATAAATTTAATCACCTCTATTTCATATACAAATTATTCTAGTTTTTCTTAATTCATGACGTGATAGCACTTTATTGAAAACTACATGTCAACCCGCACGTTGAGATGAAGATTTGTTGCGGCTAGAAATTCGTTTGGCTTAGTTTTAGATAAAATATGTGGATACATACATAAATATAAGATGTCGCAATTGTATATATTGAATTTAAATAAAATTTATCTTGAAATATAAAAAGTAAGCATGTAGCATGATTTTAAATAAAACCTACATAAAAAAAGATAAAATCAAGCAAGTAGAATGACATAAATCAGAAGAAATAAAATCTTGAGTTAGCTTTAACTTCTATTTTTATTTTTTTTATAATCTATACATTACTATTTATAACTTAGTTTTTGAAAATTCACGTTAAACAAGGCTAAAAAACATTATCGCAACTGCAAACAAATTTTAAAAAACATCACATTCCAAAAGTTGTAAAAGGAAAAATAAGAACAAAATGTACAAAAAATCAAAAACTTGAGATAGTTTTGTACGTTTTTGACTAGATATATAACTTGTATATATTATTATATACGACTCAATTTGAATGATATTTAAACATGGTCAAATGACGATACAAAAGTGCTTCTAGCACATGTATATTATTACTATTCAAGGAACAATAATCTGTGGGTGGTTACGACATTAGTTTTATATCCATAATATGCATGTATATATGTGTGTGTATGTCATTATTATGCCATAGCCCAGTCATTTATGAACAATTTTAAAGAAGTTGTTTGTCATGTTTATAACCTCTAATTTAGTTTCAGCGACACCAAAAAATATACATATATCTAATTTTCTTTCCTATGCAAATAAACACACTTCGGGATAAGAAAGTAAAAATATATGTGTAGTTTCGTTCTCCAGGATGAAGTCAAAGAATGCATCTCTACATTTTAAATACATAGTAGAACTTGTATCAAACAATACGAGTACCATTATAGTACCACTTGTAATTTAGTACCAATCTGGCATCAAATAATACATCCTTAATACCGTTTGGATTCATCGTACCATTATAACTATTTGTAATCTAGTCCCACTTGTAATTTTTGATCATTAAGCACATGATGCAACTTTAAATGCCGTTGACCAAACTATTAACATTCGGTACAACATGGTATTGAACATGTATGTACACACTACACATGATGCAATTTTGTAATGTCGTTGGCAAAATATGCATGTTGATATAATGCTTTGTGGGAGCATTCATTTGATCAACTATCAACCATCTTCACTACACGATCAAATATCGAATCGGAAAAAGGAGGTCATGTTATCGATTTTACTGTTGTTCTTGATCATGCCCGGTTCTAGCCATGGCCAATGCTTAAATATCAGCACCACCGTCCAAGAAAACCAAAGAATCCTTGTAAACTTGCTTGCCAAAAACACACCCCTTCATGATGGATTTTATAGTGCAAGTGTTGGCAATAAGTCACATCAAGTCTTTGGTGTCTTTCAATGTAAAGCAAATATATCTTCACATGAGTGTGCTAGCTGCGTGAACTCATCAGCTAGTTCCTACATCAGATCCTCTGAGTGTCCGATAGCAGAAATTATATCGAGCCTCTGCACGACAAAGGTCTCTAATAAGAATGTAATTGGAGTTTTAAGTGGAACTACAGTTGCTGGATTTGGAACACAAGGGTTAGATGACCCGTTGGTGTTTGCTAAAGGGTTTTCGATGATGCGGGATTTAGCAAGCACTGTTCCTTATCAACCACTAATGTATCAAGCAGCTCAAGTAGATGTTGGTGTGAATGGCGTAAGGTATGGTTTGGCTCAGTGTGGAAGAGACTTGAGTAGGTTGGATTGTCGAAATTGCTTGGAGGATAGAATAGAGCGTTATGGATCGCTGGTCGAGAATAGAACTGGATGGGAGATTCTTGGGCCCGATTGCAGCATGTGGTATTCTAACGTTTCAGATGCTTATAAGCCTCGCGGCAATGTAAGTGTGATCGCTCCCACTCCTTCGATTTTGCCTTCAGAGCCCCCTCAGGCTATTCCAAGAACACCAACTAGTGTTCCATCAGGAGCTCAAAGGTGTCATGGAAGAATTAGGATTCGAACAATCATCAAGATCTGTACTTTGACAATATTATTGTTAGCAACACAAGTTCTCCGTTTGTCATGACTCTTTGTTGCGGTGATAATGTAAATGATCACCAAAAAAGGTTGTTTTTTACAATTATTTATTCAATGTCTTGATTAATATAAGAACTATTTGTACTATTTTGATGTTCTGTTGTATTCTTCTCATCATGTAAGGTCTAATATGTAAACATACAGCTAACTAACAAGACGTTAGTTAGTTAGTTAACATTGTATAAATAACCATGATGATTTTAAATCTATGGTGTTGTTTGAAAATTTAAGTTGTTTACGATGGGAAAATTTGAATTTTAGTTGTTTAGGGTAGTTTGCAACCTCAAGTCAAAACCCGAATTTCTTAACATAGAGTTTGCAAGTATAGATTGTAAAAGCTAGAGTTCCCAACAATGGATCACGCACTTGTATAGTTGGCACCTGCATCCCCTACAAAATTTTCAACCAAGTTGCGACATAAGTCGCCGCTAATACTTTTAAGGGCGACATGTCGCCGCTATTAATTTGTCGCCAGTGACTAATTTATCGCCGCTAATAAGTCAACGCTATTGATGTCTCCGCTATTAAGGTTATTAGTAGTGACATTGTCGCCGCTATTTTGTGTGAATCTGAAAATTATTGGGTAGATTATTAGTGGCAACATGTCGCCGCTAATGGTGAATTTTTTTTAATATTTTTTAATTACCAGTTTTTCAATTAATTCATTATGCCTAAAATTTCCCCAATAACACAAAATGCAATAGTGATCAATAAACGACATAATTTAAACACATACATAAACAATATTAAGTAATCTAGTTATAAAACTAAACATAAAACTTAAACATAAGTAGGGTAACCTAAACTACGTAAAAACAAACTTAACCTAGTAATCAAATACGTACGCTATTCATCTCCCTCATCGGAATCATCTTTTACACCTTGATTTGAAGCCTTTTGCGAAGCAATAATCTGTATAAGTTGTGACATAAAATTAGGATTTTGAAACAGACTTGAAATTTGATCATGCAAAACAAAGTATAAATTGTTATATTTTAGTAAAGTATGTAACAACCCTAAACCAAGATTAGGTAAATTTAACATTTTAGGAATTACTATAAAGTTGATAATAAATGCTTATATCTTATCAGAAGTTACTAAGGTAAATTTTATTGGATTATATGAACTTTTGGCATGTGAACATGCACTTATGATACGTGAACATTCATACAGGCATGCATAAATGTTTACGTGTGCATGTATTCTCCCCATGTGAACTTTATGATTATTAAATCATACGTGTCAAGTTATCGAATTATAAGATTATATGATTACTTACTTGAATGATAAATGTCACTCATTTACATGTAATGAATAAAGATCAAAACTTAATCAAGCATTACCAAGCAAATCTTAAAACATTTAAACACTAACCAAAACTTGAACCCATGTGTCGGTTTCTTAAGACACCAATAAAACCAATTAGCAACTAAATTACTAGTTAACATTAGCCTTAATGACTAAGAAAATCATTAACACCATAGATTGCCACTTAGCCAACCCTTACACAAATCGCCACCATAACCCGCCACTTATCACCTTCCTAAATATGACACTTGTCACCCTTTAGAACTTGACACCTAAACCCCTAAGGTAACACCTCACTACTCTATATTATAAGTAATGATGAAGATCATGGTGATCTTCCTAAATCTCGATCGATGGAACCTTACTACCACTTTCACACCTACCATTACCACAACCCTAACCCACCACAAACCACCTCCTCCTTAACCATCTCTTAGCTCCCACCCACTCTCCCTCTTAGCTCTCAACCCACCACAACCCTCATACTTTTGATTCTCACCTCATCACCATCTCTTGATCACTAACAACCTCAAGAACAACATGGTTCAAGTTACTTTCCCAAGCTTATGATCAATATTTAAACAAGAACCCCAAGCGGATTATCAAGAGTCTAACCAAGCAATTTCCTTAAGTTTTCATTCATTCAACAAGGTATGATCCTCAAATCCATAACTAACAAATTATATATGTGTTTAACTAACACATATGATTAACCCTTTGGCTGAATCATCTAGGTTCTTTGCAAAAACTCATAAACAAATAAATTTTATCAAAAATCAATATGAAAAGGATTCAAAACAGAAAGTTTGAAGGTTTTATAAAAATCAAGGATTTAATAAAAAATAAAAGGGTTGAAACATAGATATTCATGATGAATCAGATTAAATACCTAAATAATTGTGATTGTGGGAATAAAATTAGAAACTCGTTAGATAATATTAGAAATAGAATTCTGTTCAAGGAAATAGAAGGAAATTATCATATGGGAGCTCCGAACCTGGTAAAGATATGGAAAAATGATATGATTGACCTTATGCTTTATAGGAACTTTCGAATAAATTTCATGATTTAATTCATAGGTATGACTGTGTTTTTAAATTTAGAACATTCTGTAATTAGAAAATAAAAATAAATAGTAAAAGATAAGTTAAATTATGAAAAATTTAAATAAACTATGATACCCCGAATAGAATAGTATGTGTGAATTCTAGAATTTTTAGAGATGTTTAACTATTTATTCTAATTTATGTAATGATGGTAAAAATCATAGAAAACTGACTATTAAGAGTTAATAACCTAAAACTTTATGGAATAATACAGATTTTAGAATATTGATTTTGGTAAATTTTAGTAAAATTACAAAATCCGTAGATAGTTCTGCTGATTTATTTGAAGTTTGTAAAATTTCTAGAAAATTAACTATAAATAATTATTAGTTGAAATTTTTATATTTTAATCTGGATTTTCGGATGTTTCTGCTATCAAATTTGGTGATATATGAATATTTATAAGTATTGTTTTGAAAGTATTATTTATAAGTACTGAAAATTTTAAAGAAATAAAGTTTATTTCCAACATATAAATATTTTATAAGATTGGTGCTGGAATAAAGTGAGATTCATAGCTCATGTTTATATTTATGATTTTGGGGGGAAAGCATACTGTTTACGATTGATGCTGTTATAAGTGAGATTTTGAGATATACTATCATTATGATACAACCATTAATTCGAATGTGGAACCGTTTGGTGATATAGGTAACGCTACTTAGGAAAATATTTCTTGCACCAACAAGATTAGTGTTGTGATGTTATATTATCTGATTTTTTGATTTATATTTGTGAGAGTTATAAATCACATAGCTTATAAGTAGGTTTGTTTGTAATCTTATTTATGTTGCATCAATATGTTTTGTTTAGTCATTAAGCCTATTTTTTCACCAACATTATGTTGATCGCTTTGAGTATGCTTTTTCAGGTAACCAAAAATGACTAACGGGATTATGTTTTTATTTGATGTATACAATGTATGGGGTGAAGTAATAGGGAAGTCATGTGTCAAATTAACTGTAAATATGTTTGATCTTAGCATGACAATGGATGCACACACCCATTATTACTGAAAGATAAAACGGTTACTCGACACTTTTGTAATAGGGTTATGTTAGATTTTGAAAGGCTAGTTGTGATGTAACTCGAACTTTTATTAACTATGATAATGTTATAATATATTACTTAATATATATTTGTGTTGCATTTTACTTTATAATCAATGTGTTCTGAACTAATAGTCACACCTAAGCATTTCACGTTTCCGTTGGAATATGACAAAGTATATATTATTATGTAAACCATTCAATTTTAAGTATATTAAGTGTCAAAATGAACATTTAAACTAACAACTAGATGATTTAAGTGTACTTTAGTTAAACAAATTTTGCACACATTTTGACCCGTTTGACCCATATAATATAAATCTAAGCTTATTTAGTGGCGATAAAGGGCCAAAATAACCTAAACACAATATGATACTGTTAACAATTACAACTTTAAGTAATTTTGTTAGGATCTGGTATTCTGACGAAATACCAACTGATTAACGTGTTAAACCAAATCAAATAGTGCGGAATCCTATTTGATTGGTGATCCAATCAGTGAGAACGTACGTAGAAACAATAATATATTGAATCTAATGTCAAGAATCGATTAGAGATCGATCTACAGCATTCTATGAACTTGGAGTACGAACTTAGAGGCTTCTAGACGGCTAGGGTATGTCTGGAGTCGAAGTGGATTGAATGCTTACGTTTTTCCACGAATTAGGTGGTATTTATAGGCTAGGGTTGCTCATTCGGGCGACTGAACCATCAGCATGGTTCATTCGTGCGATTGAGCCATGTGGTTGATCCATTC
>BJCM01200786.1:0-14212 GCA_018326385.1 Flaveria bidentis | reverse complement strand
ATATATATATATATATATATATATATATATATATATATATATATATATATATATATATATATATATATATATATATATATATATATATATATATATATATCAACATTAAAATAAACAAAGCACTCATTTAAGTCAACTTCAATCATCTTGAATTTAACCGTCATATACCAAACCTCCTGATAAATTGCCATAATCATCGAAACTGACTCCAAGCATTCCTTCGGTATATGCATCTTATGACTCTCGCAATTTCAATCGCAACTCACCGCAATATCGTTTCATTCTCATGTTATGTTCTTGTTTATTTTCAATCTCATTGTCGGAGATCCATAGCTACGACGGTACCGATCACACCAACCACTTCATTCAGCCAATGTTGTGTGATCATCTGAGCCATCACACAAACATTGTTATCACCGATCAACTCTTCCAATAAGGTATAGCTCGGATCATGCTTTCTTATCGTATACGTTTGCGTAGAACTTTCTGAATTCCGATTATGACTTGTATGGTTGTCGATTACTTCCGGTGATTGATAGACTTTTTCGAGATTCACACAGGCAGAAAAAGGATCGAATCTTACAACGACGATTCAACCGGAAGAACATTCGTATTAATTGGTTTCATTACTCAAAGTATAGGTAACGTCATCAACCTCCGTTACGTTTCGATTGTTTTTTTTGTGATTCTTAAATTGTTTCGATGGAGCACGGTTAATTGGGCAAGATTGATACTCACATAAACTTGAAGTTAAAGAATGATATATTGGGATTTTTTTTAAATAGTACATCATTGAAATGGTCTTCTTTAGTTTATGAAAGGCTAAATAATGCAGAGTAATGGAGGTGAAGATGACATGCATACTCCTGCATAGTATCAAACACATACATGCATACAAATTTATTAATTAATTCCATTTTGTTTATTTTGCGTCATTCTAGAATCAACTTAAATAAATCAAATTATTAAAATATTCATTATTATTTTACGTAGTAAACTGATAACATTAAATAAATGATTTTAACTATTTCAACATCTAAATAAAGGATTTCCTTTATAACTAAATGTTCTTTTAAAAACTCATGTAAACCCAATGTGCGTTAATATTAAATTCAATGTACATTTAAATTTCTAGTAAGTAAAGATCATATAAAAATAATATGGAGTACTATAGACACAAAATTTAAAACTAACAAAGCATACACCTAATGCAATTTCAATAATCTAACTGTGAAATGTTATTAATATGTAGATTAAGTAAGGACGTCGTCAAGTGGTGTGCTTAACTTCGTATAAGCTAAGCTAAGGTACGGATTCCGACCCTTCCTCTTTCGTAGCATGAATACCTCTCGTTTGTGACCTATTTATTTGAATTCATGACTTGACATGCGATCATTGAAATCTATACTATTGTTATAACTCTTGAAACGTATAGCTGACATTGTTCGCGGGCGATAGAATTAAATTACTTTGTACTCGTTGTCGCATGCTCCATATATTGTTGATTATTAGTTATTGTTAGTGATATTTTTCAAGGATTAGTGTAACTTATTGTGTTGTGTTGACTTGATCGTATTGAATTATTGACCCTCGTACCCGAGCACATCCACCTATGGGGACATAGGGCGTCATTGTGGCACAAGTGACGTGCTCTACCTGTGGCAGAGCGATTAGACCATAGCGTCTCTACATTATTATTACGTGCTAAGTTGTTGCACATATTGATTAGTGTTAAAGGAGGCGTATGGATCGATCCTAGGATATCATTGTTATTGTTTATTGGTGAGATGGTTAGGTGTGTGTGAGATGGTTAGGTGTGTGTGAGATGGTTAGGTGTGTGTGCTCACATTCCTATCTCACATACTGGTGCATTAGAACTGCAGCTAATGTACACATCGTTAAGTGTTACTATCATTGGCTCATATGGGTATTCCTTTTAGATGATCATTATTATTTGATTTTCAACTTGACCATCTCATTGTTATGGTTATTGATCATTGTATTGCTATTGTTTATTTCCGTTACTGAGCATTCTTTGGCTCAGCCGTGTTTTCTTTTGTGGTTTTCTCTTATGTTTATAGCAGGTACTTAAGTGGCTCAGGGGAACGAGTGAAGAGAGTTAACTCAAGAAGTTAGGACGAGAACATTTGGATTAATAAGATTTAATAGTATTTTGATTTTAAGAGTTTATTTAGATTATTTGGACCTATGTAAGGATTTGAATGTTTCTTAGTACTTTAATTTTATCATTCATGAAACTCTGTTTACTGTTTGTGTGACACGTCAACCCTACTTGGGTTGGGGTGTTACACAAACGAACACGGGTTCGCTTGTTTTCACACACAGATAAACACGAGTTTATTTTGTTAATATGAAATGATCTAATTACAAATGTCGAGAGAGTGTTTGTGAATGTATTTCAGATTTTTGCTGTAAGTGATGGCCGATCATCAGTTGAGCAGTGTACCTGATCAGAGAACCTGTTCCTCAAGTTTGCAGAAGATACCGAGCTAGGAATCCTCCTTTTACATCTTCTGAAACACTCAAGATTAGAGATTTGGGTAAGCTGTTCCAATATCCCCGCAAAGGTTTCATTCAAAAAGGGGGAACACATAAATAGGGGGAGCTTATGAAATGAATAATCTTTCTCATCAGATTAAAAAAGATTCAATTTAAAGATCTTTATATTGTTGACTTCTCGGTGCTGATTTCGTTTGAAGACGTTGATAAAGATAGACTAAGGGGGAGTATTGTTGGAACTGTACAAGATAGTCTATATTATCAACACATTCAAAGTCAACAAAAGTCAACGTCACGGTGAAAGTCAACAAAAGTCAAACCCGACACGTTTGAGACGAAGAATCGAGACGAGACGTTGAAGATTTAGATGAATAAGTGTTTTATTGTAATAAATATATTTGTGTGAACAAAATATATTTTATATTGTTTTAGTCATTTTTATGATTTATATGTAATTTCCATTAATTAGCCTAAGTATAGGGGGTTAAATATAATTAGTGAATATTATATTCACTATAAATAGCCTAATTGTAATTAGGATTAGGTTAAGGGTTGTGTGACCAATAGATTGGGAGATTACTTGTAAACAACATTTGCAATCTAATTGAAGATCAAAAGGGAGTTTTAGTGTGTTTATTATATTTTGATCCATGATCTTCATGATTTGATTCAAGTGTGAATATTCTGGGCTAACAAATGTACCTATTCAGGTCTCATTTACCTCTTCCTCTAGCTCATCTAGCTCTCAAGATGATGCTATCAAAAAGGGGAGAAAATGTTCAAGGACAAACATATGTGGCACTATAGAGCCGTGCTTTAACTTCTCTAACTTCAAGATACCCAGCTTCCAAAGCAACAATTTTTCCTGAGCCTCCTAAAATTTTCCTACGAATGGGACCCAAAGATACTTAAAAATCTCAACAGGATCTTCTCCAAGTTCTTGATGAGATCTTTTTTAGATCAGCCTAGCCCTTATGCAGCTATGATGTACTTTGGAGCAGAAGAACTTCAAAGGTTTAATGCACCTTCTACCACTATGGAAGAAGTTGGTCAACTTAAGCCCCCATGAAACTTGAGATTAATTTCAAAGGGGGAAATGTGGATTGATGGCCAGCAACTGAAACAATTAGGATGGATAGTGCATTCCCTCAAGCTTCCAAAGCCAAAGTAAAGCCTCGAAAGAACAACTTAAATCTTCTGAAGCCAAGATGGAAGTTGCGGAAGGACTATTCTCCTTGTCTGAGGATCTAATCATCACAGATGAAATTCTGGAGCTGGCATCTAAGGTGAATAGTGAGGACTTTCTCAACCGACCCCAAGCTCAAACAACACCATTACAACAAGCTCCAACTACCATTTCTCAGCCTGAAACTTCCATCCAAGAACGCCCAAGGTCTAGCACTTCCGAATATGTCAAAGTAAAGAGAAAGATGATTGACGAAGAGCTCCAAGAGGAAGAAAGGTTAGAAAAACTTAAGAAGAAAGGTAGACTCCCAACTAGAAAGTTGCTAGCTGTTAGTAGCAAACCAGCTGTAGCCAACCAGGAGGCTATCAACAACATAAAGAGAGTGGAGATCATTGATATACTTATCAAGCTTGGAGCTGTTAGTGAAGATGTGCTCCTGCTACCACTAGAGGAGTTAACTGAGCTGGAAAAGGCAACCCTGCTGCTGATTGAACAAAGGGAAGAAGCAGCAAGGGTGGCCTTAGAGGATGAAAGAAAGAGGAAGAAAAAGGAATATGATCTGCAACTCAAGAGGGAAAGGATGACTTTCCTAACCTCCACGGGTTTATCTCTAAAAGAATTGTCTCCCCATGATAATGATACGATCTTATGGCTCTTCAACAAAGAGAAAGATCAATTGGAGAAAGAGAGAAAGAAAGCTGCAAGAGAAAAACTGAAGGAGAAGAAGAAAAAGCAGTACTTGCTGCTACCAAGAAGATAGGTGATAAAGCCTGGATGAAGGACTATCTTCGGGCTCATGGCTTCTCTGGTAGGCAGGTGGGTCCCATGTCTATAAAGACCTTGCAACGTATTTTCAATGAAATCAAGGCTGACATACACTCAAGAAGAAGGAAAGAGATGTACCGAAGAGTACATGGGATGACTTTCTTATCCACTCCATAACCATAGCCTCAACCCGAACCTATCCCTTTCCATTTTCGTATTAAAATTGAACCAACCTCTGAGCCTTTCACACCTGAACCCACATCATCAACCTTACCCACTTCCTCACCCACTCAATCCAAACAAGCACCATAACTACCCATCCTCAAACCTAAAACCTTACCCATAACCCAAACCTCTCCAACCAAACAACCACCTAAGTCATCCTCTTATTCATCCAAACATCTCTCCTTCGAGAAGTTTAAGGAGATCAAGATGAAGCTCACCAAGTGTACAAATATGAGTGATATCTCTTGTGAGAAGGAGTCTATCAAATTGACTTTTGTTGATGGCTCCTCATGTTCCATTACAAGAGATCAATTCCTTGATCTGCCTAGAAGAACATTGGACCAAGCTGAAAACTCATTCGCCTCAACTTTGATTCTCTAAAAGATGAAGAGAAGAAGCTAAGAAGAAAGCTGGTGACTCTGCTGGATAGAAAGAAAGGTGTCAAGGTGCCTAGTCAGCCTCTTGTACCAATGAAGAAGATTATCCAGTGGAGGTTTAAAGACTGTAAGGTTTCATATAAGGCTGATGCAACCCGAAACATTTAAAGTCTCTCCTGCATGCATGGACAAGTGTACTGAAGTAGAATGCTTTGGAAGTTTCACACTCTTCCTTAGAAAACATTCTAAGTGTGAAATCCTCCGAAGCTAAGACCAATATCATCCAAAGCCAAACATGAAGTCTTCCGAAGCTTCAAAGACAAAGTCTTCCGAAGCCAACTATTGAAGACAGATTTCTTCCGAAGACTTTCAAACACATGCTATTATCTGATGTCCCTTTACCATAAAGCTGGACCACCTTTCCATTGCAACTCTTATTAGACACCAACTTTACATGAGTTGGTGAAAGGTCCATGCTTTTGGTAACTGTACATTGAGGTCTTGAGTCTGTACTTTCTACTTTATGTAATTTTATCCATTTTGTAATATATTAGGATGTGAGCTATGGCATGTCATAGTCACTAGTCAAAAGGCAATCTGCCTTTTGACTCTACATGGATTTTGTTGTTGTCTAGATCATGTATCCAGTTGGCCTTCAAAGTATGGCCGGCTGTAGGTTGTAGTATAAGTATCTCTAGTCCTTGTATCTTATTGTCATTGCTATTTAAACACTTGTAAGGAACTAGAGAGAAATATACATCAACCTTGAAAACCAGTTACTTGTGTTGTTTTGTTCTAGTTCTTTCTCTTTATTACTTGTGTTTCTAAGATTTCATATAAACTAGTTTGTCTAGTTCCCTATTTGATCTGTTAAGTGTTCTAAAGAACTCTCCTCACTTGTGTTGTTGTGTTGTAAACATGCATTGCACCCTTCCTAACGGTCCTGCATTTTGTATCAGATCTTTCCAAGCTCTTGATATAAGATCGCACCATCTTAAGATCCCTCAAACACACAAAATACTTAACATCTCAAATGGCAGCTATCTCTAAAGCTGACATGAAAACTGGAACCATGACAAAGTCTCCACTCATCACTCCTGAAGACTTTGATACTTGGTGTCGAAGAATGGAAGGCTATATCAAGTCTCAAGACTCCATGATATGGGACACTGTTGTTGAAGGACCTTACATACCAATCACCCCACCTGCTACTGGTGGTGATGTGATTCCTAAGGTTGTGGCTGACTTCTCTGATGAAGACAGGAAGAGAATAAAGATTGATCAAAAAGCCATGACAGCCCTTCAAACTGCTCTTCCAAACTCCATCTACAAAGGCTTCAAGAAGTGCAAGACTATAAAAGCAACTATGGGAAGCACTAAAGCTCATGTATGAGGGCTCAACTGAAGCCAAGGAGAACAAGAAAGATCTCCTCAAGAAGCAGTTTGAAAACTTCACCTTCAAAGTAGGTGAGAACATGACTTAACAATACTTCAAGTATGTTGAGATTGTGGACACTCTAATGGATGTTTTCCTCTTTATTACTTTTTTTTAGCTTTCATATAAATTGGTTTGTCTAGTTCCCCATTTGATCTATTAAGTTTTCTAAAGAACTCTCCTCACTTGTGTTGTTGTGTTGTAAATGTGCATTGCACCCTTCCTAACGGTACTGCAAAGATTCTTCTCGTAACTTTGTTGTTGAGAGAGAGAATGGTGAGACAAACAAGCTCAATGCCTCCTCTCTACTACACATAAGCAGATTTGATATTGCTGAGTTAGCAGAGAAGCCATTCTCTAATCCCACCAACTCCAAGATAGCTGCTCATTTTAGGAATAATCTTAGCAACCTTCATCTAGCCCTGCTGACTGGAAGGTCCAAGATTGAAAAGGAGTTGAAACTGAGAGAGGAGGAGGAAAGGGAAGGATCAGCAACCAAAGGCAAAACCTTTCATCAAATGGTTGAAGGTTACAACCTTGAATCCATAGTTAGATGGGAGTATGACAATAACTTCCGCCAACTAACTCTCTTAAGGGGGTGCAATATATGGTACATGTCATTCAAAAGGACAGACTAGATCTTTTGTTCACTAATGACTTGTACAAACTTCTCAGCGCAACTTCAAGGAAGAACAAAGAAACGGACAAACATCTTTTGTCCCTGATGTTGAAGGTTTTGAGAAGCAGAAAGAAGTGAGGTTTTGGTAGCATCATCCTAGGGGGAGTTTGTTTGATCTAGAAAGGCTGGTTCAACCAAAACCAAACACTTAGACTATTTTTGGTACAAAAAGTAAAGGACTTCTGAAGCTAAGAGTGGAACTTCCGAATACAAATGATGTTCTTTCAAAGTCAAGTGCAAGATCAACTTCTGAATACAAATGAAGTTCTTTCAAAGTGAAGTGCAAGATCAACTTCCAAAGGAAAACTCAAACTTCCGAAGACAAAGTCTCTACTCTTCCGAAGATTCAACACTTAGAAGAAATGAAGACTACAACTTCCAAAGTATGAAGTTCCAAGGAAGTCTCGGAAGAAGTATCCACTTCCGAAGTATAAGTGGCTTTGAAAGAACAAGTTCTTTCGAAGCCAGTTAACCTTCGGAAGTAGCTACTATGAACCAGTGGACATAAGTATTGTATCTCTGACATTCCATTGCAGACATCTTATATACTGCATGGTGTTTTCTATAAAACTCATGTAATTGACCATACTTTATTTCACTGTTCACCTTTATCAGTTAGTAGAGTTGCCAACTTTAGTTGGTGACAAAAGGTAAGTCATGGACATGTCATGATTACCGTATCTTAGATAATACTTTATCTAAGATATCTTAACTTTAGCTTTGTAGTATTTGCTTTAGTATAAGGTTTCCAGCTGATATCAAAGTATATCCAGCTGTAGGTAGTAGTATATATAGTTTCTCATCGTAACTCATGTAATATGCTTGTAAAAGTCTTGTAATACTTTGAGTTGAGAAATAATATATTCAAGTATCTTGAAAAACTATTCTCTCATGTTTGCTTTGATTTACTTAGTATATTATCATCAACTCTTAGAAAGATTCTGCTTCATCACAACCCGAGTGTTACTTAGTGAAACCTCCATGGTCACCACTTATATCAATACTTGTGTTGATTACAAAAACCGATCCAACATCCATCTTCCTACGACTACCATCAAGCCGCTTTTTTAAGCTTTGTCAAACCTCCACGGTCACCACTTATATCAAGGAATTTGAACTGCTAAGTAATTGTGTCATTGGCCTTCCACCGGAAGCATTGCTCAATTGTTTCTTGTCAGGTCTCCTCAAGGATATTCAACAAGAATTGGCCATCTACAAACCTCAAACTCTTGACCATGTTGTCGGGTTAGCAAAACTCATTGAAGACAAGCTCAACAACACCCATTTTTGTCATAAACTAAATCCTTCTTTTTGCCCATCACCTACTATTTCCTTACCACCAATACCACTAACCAATACTTCCAAACCTTTCACCACAAACACCTCCACACCACCATTATTGCTAACACCCACAATCACCACCCAAACCTTACCCTTAAACCAGTTATCTCATGAAGCCCTTCAACAATGTAAAGTTGTCGGGTTGTGCTTTCGTTGCCCAGAAAAATATCACCACGGTCACCGATGCAACCCCCTCAATTTCATCTTATAGTCGACAACGACAAACCTTATGACCAACCGCCATTAATTGATCTTGGTGAAGATCTAGTTTCACTTGGCGAGCAACAGTTCAATCACAACCAGACCTTATGATACACAAACAATTCCTTTTGTTGTCACCTACTGCTCTAATTGGGGTGGCATCACCAAAGGCGTTACGAGTCACGAGATTTATTGTGGATCATTCGGTGTCTATCTTAATTGATTATGGGAGCACTCATAATATTGTACAACCACGTGTGGCGTCCTTCTTAAACCTTTAGGTTAATCCTATTCAACCCTTTTCAATGATGATAGGAAATGGTGAGTTAATACGTTGTCCCGGCTTTTGTCCCAATGTTACATTGATTCTAGCCAACCATTTGTTTACGATACCATTTTTCATCCTTCCCATTGAAGGGGCCGGTATCGTTTTGGGAATGGTATGGTTAAGTGTTGTGGGTAAAATCACAACAGATTTTTTTATTCCTTCAATCTCCTTCACACATCAAGGAGATAGAATCACACTCGCTGGTGAACCTATGTCGTCGCCTGCAAGTCCTACTAATATCAATCATCTTCTTCACAAGGATCTAATTGCATCCATGCACACCCTCATTTTTAAACATGAGCCTGACTTACCAACTCCAATCACCCCTCCACACCCCAACCCACAAATCCAAACCTTACTCCAAACTTTTTCCAACGTATTTCAAACACCATCTTCTTTACCCCCACCTCGCAAACATGACCATCACATACACTTACATGCCAATAGCCAACCTGTGAACATCCGTCCTTACCGCTATCCTTATTACCAGAAGGAGATCATGTCAAATCTCATTAAGGATATGTTGTCAGAAATGGTCATTAAACCAAGCACCAACCCCATATTCATCCTCGTGCTATTAGTCCGCAAAAAACGACGACACTTGGCGTTTTTGTGTGGACTATCGAGCTTTAAATTCTCTCACTGTCCGAGACCGATTCCTATACCAACTGTGGATTAGTTTCTGGATGAATAAATGG
Organism: Flaveria bidentis; assembly: GCA_018326385.1. Lineage (NCBI taxonomy): Eukaryota > Viridiplantae > Streptophyta > Magnoliopsida > Asterales > Asteraceae > Flaveria > Flaveria bidentis. Next base: position 4,457 of record BJCM01200786.1, on the reverse strand, counting down.
TGCTCAAGTATTTTTAAAATTAGATTTGCGAGTCGGGTATCACCGGATTCATGTAGCACCGGAGGATATGCAAAAAACGGCTTTTCGTACCACCAATGGTCACTACGAGTTCCTTGTCATGCCATTCGGGCTATCAAATGCTCCTTCCACATTCCAAGTTGCTATGAATAAAATTTTTAGTGATGCTCTTCTCTAGTTCGTATTGTTTTTTTACGACACACTTGTTTATAGCAAATTCAGAAACGGAACATGTCACACATCTCCAACAAGGTTTTTCAAAACCCTTTCCACTTATCAATACTATGCCAAACTGTCTAAATGTGTGTTTGGAGTCACAAAAATCAGTTATCTTAGTCATGTCATATCCCGAGTGGGTGTATCCACCGACACTGAAAAGATTATTGCAATTCAAAAATGGCCAATCCCTACGTCGCAAACAACCTTGCGCGACTTCCTTGGCTTGACAGGATACTATAGAAGGTTCGTGAGGAGCTATTCCCATATAGTCGGGCCACTTACCAATGTGCTTAAAGGCAATCACAAGTTTCTTTGGTCTGAAGCAGCTCAACTTGCATTTGACAATCTCAAACAGGCAATGATGAAATTACCTACTTTAACATTACCCAATTTTACCTTGGTTTTTGATGTGACAACAGATGTATCGGATTATGGCATTGGTGCAATTTTATCTCAAGAAGACAAGCCTATTGTTTTCTTTAGCAAGAAACACACTTCAACAATGAAAGATGCTTTGGTTTACATCCGGAAATTATATGCTATCATCGAAGCCATCAGAAAATGACGACATTACTTATTGGGTCATCAGTTTTGTTTTTTACCGATCAACGAAGTTTACGCCATCTCTTGACTCAAGTCATCCAAACACCGAAACAACACAAATGGGCAAACAAATTGATTGGGTATGATTTTGAAATTTTTTACAAACCGGGTAAAGAAAATCATGTGGCCGATGCTTTAAGTCGGATGACTGCTCCACAGTTACTCACGCTTTCCATGCCTTCCATTTCGTGGCTACATGAACTCAAAGACTATTACACGCCCACTGAAGAGGGTCACAACATGCTTCGAACACTCGTGGAATTCCTGAACCAATACCCAGATCAATAGTTGAATGGTGGGTAGATTTATCATGATAATATTTTTTTTATTCCAAACATTCCTTCTCTATGGCTTAATCTACTGCATGAGTTCCACTCAAGAAAAGTAGGGGGACACTCAGGAATTACAGCTACTACAAAAAGGATTAAGTGTTCCTTCTCTTGGTCTAACCTTAAACATGAGGTCACAAAGTACATCAATAATTGCAAGGTGTGCCAACAAACCAAATACTCTTCACAAAAACCTTATGATTTGCTTCAACCTCTTTCGATTCCTAATCAAGTTTGGGAGGAAATATCCATGGATTTCATCACCAACTTGCCCCCATCAAACGACAAAACCACCTTTTGGGTCATCGTTGATCGGCTCACCAAGTTTGCTCATTTCATCCCGCTACGACCCAACTACACCGCCACCTCTCTTTCTGCCATTTTTCTTGAGCAAATTTTAAGTTACATGGTCTTCCAAAGAGCATACTCTCGGACCGAGACCCCATATTTCTCAACAAGTTTTGGAAAGAATTATTTCACTCCTTGGGTACTACTCTCTTGCATTCTAGTGCATACCATCCTCAAACGGATGGTCAAACCGAAGTGGTTAACCGTACGTTGGAGAGTTACTTACGATGCTTCACATGTGATGAACAAAATTGTTGGACCAAATACTTATACTTTGCTGAATTTTGGTATAACATGATCAACCATAGTGCCATCAACATGACACCATTCTAAGCACTTTACGAGCAACCACCTCCTTCCTTGCCCCATTACATACTCGATAAAAACAAGTCCACCACCATCGACGAAACATTAATGGAACACCAAAAAATAGTCGATCTACTCAAATCAACGTTGAAAATAACCCGGTAGAGGATGGCAGATCAGGCTAACAAACACCGCAAAGATAGGAATTTTCGGTCGGTGATTCGGTACTACTTCGTTTACGTACGTATCGACAGTCATCGGTAGCTTTCCGAGCTGTTGAAAAGTTGAGTCGTCGTTACTATGGTATGTTCACGATTTTCGATCGCATTAGGAAGGTTTCATATCGTTTCGAGTTGCCCGTATACACCCGATCTTTCATGTGCCGTTGTTACGTGCTTGCAAAAGGGACTAGCAGTCGGAATTCACTCAGTTACCCCCAGGATTTCATAGCTACAGAGCACTCAGATGACAGTTTTGGCCTTGAGGTCAAGGCCGTTTTGAAGGGCGGGATAATGTTACGGCCCAAGTAAGTGACATTGGCCCACCCGGGGTTCCTCGAGCCAAGGTTGTTATCAAAAGGCCCATTCGATATCTCAACTAATTACAGAGAAGAATCAGTTGCAAAATCTATTCTAAATAAAAAAGCTTGTGCATCCATGAAGACCAATATTTGTGGAGAGGAATCAATGGAATTTTTTAATATAATTGTGGTTCTCCTTGAAAGTGGTTATTTCTTTATTTTAGTTTAACGTAGCTTGCATTTTCTATATTTACTTTTCATTGATGTCTTTAAATAACCTTGGTTAATAAAAATCATTTGAAAAGTATCGTGTATTTTCTTTGTGTCTATTAATTTTTGGAAGATCCGGTTTTGTTGATACATATGTCCCAAGTTTATGTGCTTAATGTAAAAATCTGTCATGACATACATTTGTGTAATGAAACAATGTAATAATATATGATTTGTGCTTTGATGTTTACTTATATCTGATTCATATATATAAACTTATTATATAGGTTTGAAGTTGTTATATGATTATTCATACTAATGGACCATACGCGTGAATACATCATGCTAATGAACCAGTCGCACAACTGAACCAGACGACTGGATCAGTCTTACGAGTGAGACATGAGATTGACTCAGTCGCACGACTGAACTTCAGTCGTGCGTATGAATCAGTCGCATGGGTCAGTCGCACGAATGAACCATGCTAATGGTTCAGTCGCACGAATGAAGACCGAAAACCTATAAATACCACTTAATTTGTGGAAAAACGAGACTTTTGACAAATATTCATAACCTAGCTGTCCAGAGCATCCAGAAAGCCTATTCCAAGTTCATAGTTCGCATCTGATTTTTTTCTAGTTGTTCTTAACGTTTCTTTAATCGTTAGATTGATCGGGATTGCGTTCTTACTGATTGGATCGCCAATCAAATAGGATTCCGCATTATTTGATCTGGTTTCATGCATAATCATTTAGTACTCCGTATGTACACGGTCCTAACAGGTTCATCTTGAATAGAATCATATCACAACTCCTCATACTTACAGAAATATTCAATCTTCACTACGCAAGTAGTCATTCACTTCCCATATAACATAACCATTGCACTCGATTATACATGACCGGTTGACAAGAGTATTTAGACATTTCACATACAACTAAACCCGATGTCACTGACTCAAAGCCTCCATATTAGATCAATGTGCCTCCATTGCACCTAACACTTAGTAATCTTTACTGATACCCCATAAGTAGGCATAACCTCCGCAGGTAACCATATCCTATGCATCTGATTATTCCATCCGTAATTGATTACATTTAGTCCATTTCATAATAAAATTACAATACTCATCCGCACTTGTTTCTTCATCCATTTGTCTCAAACACTTTTCAGTGTCCATATTCAAAGCATCCATTTTTAGTGGCACACTTGTATCTCATTGTTTCTTTGAAGCTACATGTACATATAGTTAAAGATAGATACTACTAATAAAAGTTAAAATGTCATAATACATTAATAATCATAGAATGCCAATGATAATCCAATGCCAATGTGAAAATTGTTATAAGCCAAATATAGATTCATTTAAAGTTATATGAAAGTATGGTTAGTCTGTCACCGTTGTCTTGTCTCATGCAAACATATCACTGGATTGTTTTGTATTATGCAAGCACATCATAGTAAAGTCTTGAACTAGTAAAAACATGTAGCCTTAGTGTTGACTTATCTATTTACATTACAATATGGTTATGATGTATTACAATTTGTTATACTTTCACTTTTATCACTACTCATGTAGCATATGATTATTAAAGTATGTTTATTTATATTACAAAGATAAACCAAAACTTACTCAGTAACACTAACATTTAAATAGAGTTGTGATGTTCTGAATGGCTTGAGTTGTAGACTATCTGGCTGTAAGGCCCCGTTTCCGGGACGCTTACAGCTGGTAAATCATCGCACATAAAACATATACTTTACATTTAATCATTCAGAAAACATTGCAGCGGAAACATAAAAATAACTTCTTATATCGTTACAAATGCTTTTGCAAGTTAATACAAATATTCATCTCAAAACATCATTCATTCGCATTACAATGCAAAAACATTAACAATAGA